>ONZH01027283.1:0-170877 GCA_900303285.1 Rhinella marina
GGGTTTTTAATTCTGGGGACCTCAGGAAATGTTTAAATGAGACATGGCACTAAAAAAACCATGTATTGTTAATTTGGCCTGCAAAATCCCATATTTTGCTGTTTGCCTCTAGGGGCCTGCTACAGTGCGCCATACAGGGGTTACAATGCGGGGGAAAATGGGGAACATGTATTGGGGTGCATTTTTCTCCTTTAACCCCTTGTGAATCTGAAAAATTGGGGTCTGCTTGTAATTTTTCATTTTCACAAATGTGTGCTTTGAAATGCTGTTACTTGCATTTCTGCCTTCTGTGAGACCCCAGTTTGTAAAAAAGTACCCTTTCTGCCACTTAAAAATGTTCATACGGGGTGCTCTTTCCAAAATGGGTCACTTTTGGGGGTTTCCACTTTCTGGGCCACCTCAGGGGGTCTTCATGTGCGACATAGCTCCCAATTATTATTTCAGCTAATTTCACTCTGCAAAATCATATGGTGCTCCTTCCACTGTGAAGCCTGCTGTGCGCCCATACAGCGGGTTACAAGCACAAATGGGGTGTTGTTTTAATGGGGGGAAATGGGGAACATGTATTGGGGTGCATTTTCTCCTTTAACCCCTTGTGAATCTGAAAAATTGGGGTCTGCTTGTAATTTTTCATTTTCACAAATGTGTGCTTTGAAATGCTGTTACTTGCATTTCTGCCTTCTGTGAGACCCCAGTTTGTAAAAAAGTACCCTTTCTGCCACTTAAAATGTTCGTACAGGGGTGCTCTTTCCAAAATGGGGTCACTTTTGGGGGTTTCCACTGTAGGGCCAGCTCAGGGGTCTTCATGTGCGACATAGCTCCCCAATTATTATTTCAGCTAATTTCACTCTCCAAAAGTCATATGGTGCTCCTTCCACTGTGAAGCCTGCTGTGCGCCAGTACATTGGGCTACGAGCACATATGGGGTGTTGCCGTATTTGGGGGGAAATGGTGATCAAAATGTGGGGTGCATTTTGTCCCGTTACCCTTTGTGAAAGTGAAAAATGTGGGTGTATAGCAACTTTTTTGTCAAAAAATTGCAATTTTTTATTTTCACTTCCGCGCGAATCCTAATTCTAGGAAAAACCAGTGAGCTCAAAGTGCTCACCACACACCTTGAAAGATTCCTTAAGGGGTGCTCTTTCCAAAATGGGGTCACTTTTGGGGGGTTTCCACTGTAGGGCCGGCTCAGGGGGTCTTCATGTGCGACATAGCTCCCAATTATTATTCCAGCTAATTTCGCTCTCCAAAAGCCATATGGTGCTCCTTCCACTGTGAAGCCTGCTGTGCGCCAGTACATTGGGCTACGAGCACATATGGGGTGTTTCTGTAAACTACAGAATTGGGGTAATAGATTTTGTGGGTTTTTTTGTTGTTAACCCTTGATGTGTTTCATGGAAATTGGATTAAAACTTAAAATCTGCTAAAAAAAATGGAATTTTGAAATTTCATTCCAATTGTCCGTCAATTCTAATGGAACACATAAAGGGTTAACAAAGTTAGTAAAATCAGTTTTGAATAGCTTGAGGGGTGTAGTTTCTAAAATGGGGTGATTTATGGGGAGTTTCCACTATATAAGCCCCACAAAGTAACCTTATATCTGTACTGGTCATTAAAAAAATGGGTTTTGGAAATCTTCTAAAAAATTTAAGATTTGATTCAAATCTTAGAAGCCTTATAACGTCCTAAAAAGTAAAATGACATTTACAAAATGATGCCAACATAAAGTAGACATATGGGGAATGTAAAATAATAACTATTTTTGGAGGTATTACTATATATTTCGAAAGTAGAGAAATTGAAATTTGGAAATTTGCAAATTTTTCCAAATTTTTGGTAAATTTGGTATTTTTTTGAAAATAAAAATGAAATATTTTGCCACAAATTTACTACTGTCGTGAAGCACAATATGTGATGAGAAAACAATCTCAGAATGGCCTGGATAAGTAAAAGCATTCCAAAGTTATTACCACATAAAGTGACACATGTCAGATTTGCAAAAAATGGCCCGGTCAGGAAGGTGAAAACAGGCCCGGGGTTGAAGGGGTTAATGGGGACAAAACTGATCCATTTTGGTCTGGTTTTGAAATCCTCGAGTGGAGGATCTCCAAACCGGAATGCCACAAAGCAAGTGTGAAACAGGCTGGAGGCTGTGGTTTGCAGTCCGTGGCAGATGTTTGTGACATGTCCTCCAGCTCACCACTGGTTTTAGGCTCTTCCTTCCACCAGGAATGAAGTCGTCCCCAAAACCCCCACCCCCCCTCCAATTTTCCGAATGAGGGTATATTATAATTGTGTTTTTCTGGATGTATGATAAGATTTCCATGGTATGTGTTATAATGACATTTTACATCTGATATATTCAGATTATGTTGTTTGAATCTAACTAAAGTTTGTATGTTCTCCTTGCATAGGTCTTTCCTCCCACACAGACGAGACTGAAAGAGTCCAAGAAGATGAGATGACACCCATGGCAGCACTATAGCAAGAGTGCACAAGCTTTTCTGACCCGGGGAATACATAGAGCCACTCCCACTTATAGGGGTACTACTGTCATATGTGGTATATCAAAAGTACATGCCATAAATGTCTAATGGGTGCAAGTACTACTTCCAGGACTCTCACCTATTGGGAGAATGGGGTCCCCTTTTCCTCCATCCAGCAATGCAAGTGACTCTCTTCTGAAGATAATGGAGATTTCGCAAAACTAGTGTAAAGGAAAACCTACTTAGTTGCCCATAGCAACTAATCAGATTCTACCTTTCAGAGCTCCTTCGCAAACTGAAAGGACTGTTTGTTGGTCAGCTCTTTAATTCACGTACAGTGCCTTGAAAAAGTATTCATACCCCTTGAACTTTTCCACATTTTTTTAAAGTTATACCCACAAACTTAAAAATATTTAGTGTGATTTTATGTGATAGACCAACACAAAGAACCAATTACGTGTGAAGTGAAAAGAATACATGGTTTTCAAAATTTTTTAATAAATAATCTGAAAAAAGTATGGTGTGGATTTGTATTCAGCTCGCTGCTCTGATAACTCTAAATCAGGGATGCTCAACCTGTAGCCCTCCAGGTGTTGTAAAACTACAACTCCCACCATGACCTGCTGTAGGCTGATAGCTGTAGATTGTCCGGGCATGCTGGGAGTTGTAGTTTTGCAACAGCTGTTGAGCATACCTGCTCTAAATGAAATCCAGTGTGACCAATTGCCTTCAGAAGTCAACTAATTAGTAAATAGAGCCCACCTGTGTGTAATTTATAACTACAGCTATTCTGTGAAGGCCTGCGAGGTTTCTTAGTGAACATCAGTTATCTAAATGCATCATGAAAACCAAGGAACACATCAGACAGGTCAGGGATAAAGTAATGGAGAAGTGTAAAGCAGGGTAAGTTAGAAAAAAAAAAATCCCAAAGCTCTCACGGAGCACTGTATGGCGCAACTGCAAACCTACCAAGACATAGCCGTCCACCTAAACTGACAGCCCAGACAAGGAGGGCACTATTTGGAGAAGCAGCCAAGAGGCCCATGGTCACTCTGGAAGAGCTGCAGAGATCCATAGCCCAGGTCGGAGAATCTGTCCCCAGGAAAACTATTATGCCTCATTCACATGCCAGTGTTTTGGTCACTGTGAGCCAAAACCAGGTGCGGCTCTAAGCACAGAACAGGAGATCTTTTTTTTATACCCTATATTTGTATAGGCTCCAATCCTGGTTTCAGCTTACAATCACTGATGGAAATCACTGAGGTGTGAATAAGGCTTTAGACATGTACTTCGCAAATCTGGCTTTTATGGAAGAGTGGCAAGAAGAAAGACATTTTTGAAAACAAGCCATAAGAAGGCCCATTTGCAGTTTGCCATAAGCCATGTAGGGGAACATGTTTAAGAATGTGCTCTGGTCAGATCAGGCCAAAGCTGAACTTTTTTGCCTAAATGCAAAATGCAATCTGCGGCAGAAAACACTGCACATCACACTTAACACACCATCTCCACTGTGAAACATGGTGGTAGCAGCATAATGCTGTGGAGATGCTTTTCTTAATCAAGGACAGGGAAGATGGATGGAGCTAAATACAGGGCAATCCTGAAGGAAAACTGTTAGGGGTCTTTCTCATGAGCGGATACTGTGTGTGGAATTTGCTGCATGAAAGAGTTTCAAGCCCCGTTCAGGACAGCAGAGACATGGAGTATTAACATGATTGATAATGCTCTGTGACATCACAGTGACAACTTTATCTCACTGTGATTTTGTAGTAAAAAGGTCACAGAGAGGCACGGAGCATTGTCAATCATATTAATACCCCAGGTCTCTGCTGTCCGGAACGGGGCTTGGCACTCTTTAACACAGCAGATTCCAGGATCCGCTCATGTGAAAGACACGTTAGAGGCTGCAGAAGACTTGATTAGGGTGGAGGTTCACCTTCCAGCAGGACAAAAACCCTAAACATCCAGCCAGAGCTAATATGGAATGGTAGATCAAAGCATAGTCATGTGTTAGAATGGCCCAGTCAAAGTCCAGACCTAAAGCCCATTCAGAATCTGGGCCAACGTTCTCCATACAATCTGACTGAGCTCGAGCTATTTTGCAAAGAAGAATGGGCAAACAGTTTAGCCTCTAGATGTTCAAAGATGGTAGAGACATACCCCCAAAAACTTGCAGCCGTAATTGCAGCAAAAGGTGGTCCTACAAAGTATTAACTCGGGAGCACAATACAAATGAACAACACACTTTTCAGATTTTTATTTATTAAAAACCATGTATCAATATCTTGTCACTTCACACATACTTGCTACTTTGTGTTGTCTATCACGTAAAATCCCAATAAAATACATTTAAAGGGGTATTCCGGTAAAGTAACTTAATTTTAGAAAAACTGCAAGGTGTGACCCAACCAGAACCCATACCTATACATATAACCAGAGATTCAGTTTACCTTGCAATCCATTTGTCTAGCTCCTGTATGAGCCTGCAACACACACAGTATCATGGCTCCTGATCTTCCCTCACAAACCTACAATCCCCACAATGATAGCTTCTCTGCTTGCGTTTGTGCTTGTTCATGAGTGTTGATGTTTACTGATTGGCTGCCTGATATCACAGTCCGGTCACACTCCCTCTACTGACCAATCAGCAGCACACTAACATTTAGCTAGAGAACTGATAGCAACACACTGAGCATGCTCGACCTAACAAAGGCTCAGAACTACAGGTTGATGCCATGGTAACTTATGAGGAACACATTGGGTAGCAGAGGAAGGAAACATCTTTTATTACTACTGAACAGTAAATATGTGAAATTGACATTATATTAGGTAATTATTGATGAGGAATTAGTCTAAAACATAAGTTATATTTATGGTAACCGGAATACCCCTTTAAGTTTGTGGGTGTAACATTAAAAACAAAATGCAGAAAAGTTCAAGGGGTATGAATACTTTTTCAAAGCACTGTACTATTTGGAGGTCAAGGTTTTTTCCTAATATTTGGGAGACTAGCTGCTTTAACCCACTGATCAAGGTGGCTTCCCTGTAATCAATAGTCAGTACATATTAAGCCATGATTGTTTGGCCTTGTGGGTTAAAGGGTTTGTCCGGTTGAGAGCTGAGCCCGGACATACCCACATTTTCACCCAGGCAGACTGCCTGACAAGAGCATCAGAGCATGTCATGCTCCGATGCGCTAGATCACGCAGGGCAAGGGCTTTCTTATTTATAAACAACACACTGCCGGGCAATGCCAGTGACGTCACTGGGCTCACTGCTGGGCGGAAGCCTCTGCCTGGCAGAGCCCGGTTCATCATCGGAACTGCACAAAATGCCTTTGCCCTACGCGAATCAGCGCAGGGCAAAGGAGAGCAGCAGAGCATGAAATGGGTGCCTGGGTGAAATTCTGTGTATGTCTGGGTTTAGCTCTGAACCCGGACAACCCGTTTAATAGACTGGACAAGTGCCCTGAATCTGTTCAGAAAAGCCTGCCCTTTTTCTACCATAGTAAGAAGAGAGCAACCAAAGCATGCAGTAATCCAACTCGGGCCTCTTTCACACCAGCGAGTTCCATGTATTGGACTCCCAGCATGTGTCAATGAGAGCACCTGTCCTAACCTCCCAGCAGAGGTGGGGTTGCATAGCATTATATTGATTTATAATGCTATGTAACCCTTAGAGGTCTGGAATGTATTGGATAACACTGACCTCATACTGTTAGTGTTATACAGTACATTCCAGAACTGTAAGGGTTACATAGCATCATAAATAAATATCAGTCAGTGCTGGGAGGTCAGGACGGGTGATCTTGCTGACACACGCTGTGAATTCAATGTGAGAAACTCAGTCTAAGGCTCCCATTCACACGACCGTATGAATGGGGCCGTATCTATCCGCAAAATTCTACTGGGGCTTCTATGGGGCCGGGAGCCGCGGCACGGAGCTAGCTCCGTGCAGCGGCTCTTTTGAAGCATGTCCTATACTTGTCCGTGCGCATGGACAAGTATAGGCACTTTCTATGGGGGCGCACGGCGTGTGTTCCGAACGTGCGGAACACACGCCGGGGGCGCCCCCCCCGTATATTTGAGGGTCCGCAGTAATGCGGCCCGCAAATATACGGTCGTGTGAATGGGGCCTTATTCTGGCTTCCACTCCTCTGACAGGATGGCGTGGAATTATAATGATTTATAATGCTGTGTGTCCCTGTTAGACCTCGAATCCACTGAATTGTTCTAACATAATGCTGTCACTGTAATTCAGTAGATACAGGTCTAGCAGGGGCACACAACATTCTAGATCATTATAATGCTGTGCAATCCTGTCAGAGGAGCAGAAGTTAGAGGAGGCTACATTTACTAACTTACTTGCCACTATTTTAGGCTTAAAATAGTCACAAGTGCCCTTTTTTAACCATCCATTCGCCAATATTTAGTTGCATGGCCAGTTTTACGCCATGTGTGCGGCAGCTGGTGACAGGGGCCAGGACTCCAGCCCCGGCAAATTTACAAACATTTATGAAAGGTCCTGGTGTAGTTTTTCGCCAGGCGCAAGGACTCCACAGATGCGCCTAATTTATGGATGGAATGAATGGAAAGATTCTCATATAGGAAATCTGCGACAGAATCCGTAACCTGTGGATTTTCTGATGGAATTTGATCAGTTTGGGGGTGTGTGAATTATTTGTGAGTATATATAGTAGGTTGGCATATATGCACACAAACAACTTCATCTAAAGGCCTAGCGGTCTGCTCTCAGGGGACATATTGCTGCACGAGATACAGAGTATATCAGTGTGTGCACTTCACTGAGCGTTATTTGTAGACTACTGGAGACCCTGCCAGACCGTGTTCAATGGACAGACCTTAAGAAAAGGTCACAAATGATTAATTAATTGCTAGTCATCAGATACAGCATCTCAAGTGTGCAGTCAGCTCCATGATCAATACTCTCCATTAACCATAGCTGTGTTCAGAACCGTGCTTCTGTGCGGTCATAGAAATACACAACTAAAGAAAGACTAAAAGACAGAACAATGAGGTGAGTGCTTGGCTATGAAGACAAAACACACGCCGATCAAAGCTTTATGATGCTCATAGACTACAGGCTCTGACAAAGACCTAACAGGTGAGTTTTATCAACCAATCAGATTCCACCTTTCATTTTCCAAAGTAGATCTTGAGTGGTTGCTATGGGCAACTAAGCCAGTTTTCCTTTACACCAATTTTGATAAATCTCCACAAATGTCTATGAAAAGCCGTTGCCTCAGATTGTGGATCTCATCAAAGTTGGCAGCATTTACAAGATACAATATATGGGCAAAGGTGTATAGACAACCCTCCTAATTAGTGTTGAGCGAATAGAACTTCGGATAAAACTTCATAGATAAAATAGAAACATTATAAATAGTATGGTCATACCAAAGAGCCCTGGGCCTCATGCACATGACTGGAGTTCAGGTGCTCATTCGATCTGTATTTTTCGCAGATCGCATGTGGATCCATTCATGTCTATGGGGCTGCAAAAGATGCAGACAGCACACCGTATGCAGTCCACATCAGTATGTCTGTTAAGCGGCCCCACAAAAAAGAATAGAACATGTCCTATTCTTGTCCGTTTAGCACACAAGAATAGGCATTTGTAACATGCTGCGGGACCTGCAGAAGGGAAAATGCAGGATGCACACAGCCACTATCCATGTATTGAGGATCCGCAATTTGCAGATTGCAAAAACGGAGGCCTTAGGGGGTATTTCAAAATTTTACTATTTATGGCCTATCCTCAGGTCTGGTCAGCTGATCCCTAGTAGCTTTAGTACCAGAATTCACACAGGAACTATATAGCGACATCCATTGTTTAGTGCAGCGCTGCAGTAACCAGCTTCATCCACTACACCAGGGTTCCTCAACTCCGGTCCTCAGGGCCCACCTGCCTGTCATGTTTTCAGGATCTCCTTAGTACTGAGAAGGTGATATAATTAGTGTCCGTGCATCAGGATTTACCACAGGTATTCATTCTGTGGGATATTCTCAAATCATGACTAGTAGGTGGGCCCTGAGGACTGGGGTTGAGGAACACTGTACTACACAATGGACGGATCTGTGTAGTGTTGGCACCGGAGGTTACATGGAAACAGCTGTTCGTCTGGGATGTGGGGTATGAAACCCCCTGATCAGATATTCATGGCCTATCCTGAGGGTAGGCCATCAATAGTAAAATCCTGGAATACTCCTTTTAACGGCTCTTTCACATGAGCGAGTTTTCTGTCCAGATGTGGTGAATGTAGTGAACGCATAGTGTCTGGACTGAATTCTGACCCATTCATCTCAATGGGTCTGTTTACACATTTTTCATGCATCATCAGGAAAAATCACAGCATTTTCTATGTTGTATTTTTCACTACCCTGGCCTCGAATAAATGGGGCTTGCATGAAAAATGTAAGGTACAGTGGAGAAAGAAAGTATTTAGTCAGCCACAAATTGTGGCAACATCACTGCTCTAGAGGAGATCTGCATGGAGGAATGGGCCAACATACCAGCAACAGTGTGTGCCAACCTTGTGAAGACTTACAGAAAACGTTTGACCTCTGTCATTGCCAACAAAGGATATATAACAAAGTATTGAGATGAACTTTTGTTATTGACCAAATACTTATTTTCCACCATAATTTGCAAATAAATTCTTTAAAAATCAGACAATGTGATTTTCTGGATTTGTTTTCTCATTTTGTCTCTCATAGTTGAGGTCTACCTATGATGTCAATTACAGGCCTCTCTCATCTTTTTAAGCGGGAGAACTTGCACAATTGGTGGCTGACTAAATACTTTTTTCCCCACTGTATATGAATGTTTTTTTTTTTTTTTGAGATGTAGAGTGTTATTCTTCACACTCATGAAAAATGCCTTCAATCCGGATATGATCCAGAAGGAAATAAACGAACACACAATGTAATCGCAGACAAAACTAATTGAACTTGTGTTGAAAACCATCAGTTTTTCACTGAACAGATCCTGACACAATCCATACCGCTTGTGTGAAAGGCCTTAGTCTGGTGATACACATCAATCTTGGCCGCAATTGGATTTTTTGCAATTTTGGAGTTGGTCATGGAACCTTCACGTCGCGCTGCAACCTCATTCAGTTCACTGGATGCTCTGCTACAGAGCCATCTTTGGTAGCACGATGAACTAAGTCCGTGGCACTATCATAGAAAGCCACCTTTGCAGCAAGTGGGTTTGTGAAATTTCTCTCCAGCGAGATCTCCCTGGTTTGCTATAAGTGCTGTCATTGTGAAGCATCTAGGAGTAACAACAGATCAGATATGATGTGATGGATGCAAAATCACAGAGTAGGACTACAGAGCTCCAAACTGCTTCTATACAATGTAACTGTGTGTCAGTTTGCAGTCCGCAGAATGAGCCCTTACAGTCTGAAGTGATGGAATACAAGCAGCATGTATAGATGCTTGACCTCAGTCCCATCAAACACCTTGGGATGGGAAAGTAGGGGGAATGTACTAAGACTGTTTTTTCATGTGCCAGTCTTTCACAGTTGTAAGATACGCCAAAATCAAGAGGACCGTTTCCGCCTTAATAACTTTGGCACATCAATGGTGTTTGTGGTGTAGATTTCAGGTTTAACTTATCTTGAATTTGTCAGTGTGCATCAGTCTTGTTCTCCCCCAGAGCCTCTTACATGCCTCAGGCAAGAATATGCAAGTTTTCTTGTTTATGAGAACTTGACCCTACAGTCTTGCATCAAAGACTGGGATGACACAAGGATTTTTTTCATATCTTTCTCTATAGGGAAAAAAAAAAACACCTGACTAAAAAACATTTCATAAGAATGAAAAATAAATATGCAAGGGAAACAAACATTTGTTAGCAGCAATAAGACACCAGACCAAATGTGTGTGTGTAGGAGCCATAAGGCTACTTGCACACGCTGCTGATTACATGCTGTTTTTGTGCAGAAAATCCACAGCTTAATACAGTACCATCAAAGTGAGTGAGATTTGACAAATCTCATGTACACTTTGCTTTTTTTGTCATGCAGAAATTGACCTGCCGCACGGATTTTGAAACCTACAGCATGTTAATTGTGTTGGTTTCACACATGCAGGCCTCATGCACTCTACCGTATGTTCGGTTTGAAAAAAAAAAAAAAGTGTGCACGATCCGTAATTTGTGGAACACATACGGTCGCATCCATGGGGCCTGAACCTGCACCCACGTGTATGTACCCTACAGTGGAATAATATGGCAATATATGGTGCAGAGCCAAACAAAAGAGTGGAGAGATGACGTAACAGTCTTTTCTTCATACGTTACCTTTGGATACACTGTTTACCAGCATTTTTCTGGCAATTTTTATGCAGCAGAAGTCTGTAGTCTACTACTATGAAATGCTCTACATACAAAGCAGTTTTTAGGCTTTTTTTTAAATTTGAATCTTGAATGCTGTACATTCTGGCATCTTTCCCATAGGCTTCACCATAGCACTGTGCTGCATTTACAGTAGTAACAAAGTGGATGAGATTTCAGAAACCTTATCCCCACGCTGCAGAAAAAAACCTGCAGTCTGAACTGACATGTTCTGCAGGTTTTCAATCTGCAACTTGTCGGTTTACATTGCAGGTTTTACCTTCAGCTTTCAACCTTTACAATGCAAAGACCCTCTGCAATGCTGGCAGCCAGGGGCGTAGCTAAAGGCTCATGGGCCCTGGTGCAAGAGTTCAGCTTGGGCCCCCCTTACCTCAGTGCTTTGTGTGTCTTCTTATGCAGCACAAGGGTCTTTGGGCCCCCTCAGGCTCCTGGGCAGGGAGGCGACTGCTACATCTGCACCCCCTATAGCAGGGCTGGCCAACCCGAGGCTCTCCAGCTGTTGTAAAACTACAACTCCCACCATGCCCTGCTGTAGGATGATAGCTGTAGGCAGACTGGGCATGCTGGGAGTTGTAGTTTTGCAACAGCTGGAGAGCCGCAGGTTGGCCAGCCCTGCCCTATAGCTTCGCCTTTGCTGGCAGAAACGGCACCAAGAAAACAGCTAATTTAGGGGCATTGCTCTTTCTTGCCGTGGTTTTCAGCCAGACCTGTAAGCCCCCATTCAAACAACCGTAAGGGCTCCATACCCATATTGCTGACCGC
Source organism: Rhinella marina (assembly GCA_900303285.1). Lineage (NCBI taxonomy): Eukaryota > Metazoa > Chordata > Amphibia > Anura > Bufonidae > Rhinella > Rhinella marina. The sequence goes on from ONZH01027283.1 coordinate 11,631, forward strand.
AAACAGTGGGTCCGCAAGATACAGGCACTGGCCATGTGCCCTCAGTGGTGGGGATGCAGACCCATTGACTTGAATGGGCCCGCGAAACGTAAGATAGATACGGCCGACGATAGGACGTCCTATCTTTTGCATAACATAGGCACGGAAGCCTATGGAAACACTACAAAGCACTTCCATGGTCTTTCGTGTCCATGCCTCTGCACTGTAAAAGATGGGACATGTCCTATCTTTTGCTGTATCTTGCGGATCAATTCAAGTCATTTGCAGTCCGCAGCACAGGCATGGAGCCCTTAGGTTCGTCTCAATGAGCCCTAAATTAGTGAGAATGGCAAAAAATGCAAAAAGAAATGTCTAAAAATAAAAACTATGCATGAAACAAGCAGATTGTGATGTGAGCTATAAGCAGTGCCAGAATCAGAGAAGGAAAGTGGTGGAAAATATTGATAAATATTCTAACAAAAGTGGCACAGGGGCATCATATATATTTTCTTTTTTTGCCTGAACGCCATAGACTTCATACACCATGAACACACTGATAAATCTGCCCCAGTTTATCCCTTAATATGACCATCCCTATGTGTGTTATTCAGGTTTCCTAAAAGCTCCCAGCTGACTCGTGCCATAGCATTCAAGCTTTAGGGCTCATGCACACGAACATAAGGGCTCAGTGTCCGCAATATATGGGCACTGGCTATGTGCACACCATGATGTGGATGCAGACCCATTAACGTGAACGGGTCCGCAAGATATGACAGAAAATAAGACCAACTGTCTTTTGTGGAGCAGAGGCACAGATCGGAAGCACTATGAAGCGCCTCCGTGGGCTTTTGGGTCCATGCCTCTGCACCGCAAAAAGATGCTGGCCGTGTGTTGCAGAGCACAGACCCATTCAGGTCAATGGGTCCACATCAGGGTTGCCAAACAGACTTTTTTTCTGGGCAACTTATCCCAATATCAGCCAACATTTTTGTAAGGACAAATAGGAAAACCACAATGAAGTAATCCATGTCTATAGCTCAATATACTGATAACACCTAATTACCAGTATTTACTGTGAGTTGCACAGACACCTATTTTTATGGACTGTCTAGAAATTTCTGGCCGGTTGGCAACCCTGGTCCACGCTGCTATTTGCGGTCCGCAGCACAGGGCCCTTCTGCTCATGTGCATGAGCTCTTAAGATGCATTCACTTGTAGAACACAGTAGTCTATAGATTACATACAGTATTGTATGCTTGTAGTACTGTATTCCGCCACCGTGTGTCACTGTAGTACAACAAACACTGCTGGAATATTTCCATGAAGTGGTTCTTTATACTGAGCACAATAGCTTGCCACGTAGGTTTTTGTGTGTAGCACCTTTATGACTAGGCAGAAATGTGTAGTAGCATTTAGCTACGCGTGTGCTGCAAACAAGAGTGGGTTGTATGCCTTTACAATTTTTTTTTTTTTGTTTTAACAGAAAACAAGGGCAGAATTTCAAAGCAACAGGCTCTGAGGAACAGACATTTTATGTGCCATTAATGCAAAGGGCCCTTTTTAATACCAATACCTCTGCAGAGGCCCTGGAGGAAAGTGCTACAGTGGTGTCTGTGTAGGTCAGCTGTAACAGCAGCACTGAACCTGTGAATTTCTGGTGGATCATGGATGTATGTGTTCCTTTCTATCAGACCACTTCATATATTCATCATAATCAAACTTGAAATTGAAGCAAATCCCGAAAGTAAAAGCAGAATGGACTGTATAAAAACATTCAGATGATGCAGTCATCGTGGCCAGGACTACACACAGTCCACTTCATTTTCATGTGGCTGTCCAGGAACAATCAGTAAGTTAAATCACAAGGTAAAAAAAAAAAAAAAGACGCCATTTGGACGAGCGCTGTCATGGAAGCTTTCATTAGACACAGGGCTGTAGATAGCCTCTGGATTAGAACTAGCCATAGACTTACGATTCAGTGATTCTTCTCTCTACGGGAGCAAATACATAAAAATAAAAGAATCCAAGACACAAGAATGCCCCTGCTAATTGTTTTATCATCATTTTTAAAGGGGTTGTCCAAAAATGTAATATTGATGGACTATTCTCGGTATAGGTCATCAATATCTGATTTGTAGGGGGTCTGACTTTTAGCAACCCCACTGATCACCTGTTTGAAGAGGCCACATGCCTTACCAGTCAGTGACGCGACATTCTTCAGTTACATGACCTAAACCCCATTCAAGTGCCGCAATACCAAATTTGGCCACTATACAATGAGCAGGGCTACGCTAGCCTGCAGCACTCATCTTATTTCAGCCAACCACAGTAGTGTTGCATCCCAATAATTGATATGCAAGTCAGACTTACAGGCATAGTCATATATACTCATTCCATTGGGACAAAAACCCAACATTTGGAACTATTATTGAACAGCCTTCTCTCATAGAAAACTAGTGGCCCTTGTGAACTGTTTATACATGGTACCTTCTAGCACTATTGCCTTATGTGTTGCTGAGTAATACATTATCGGACAGAATTATAATCAAAGGATGTCCAGTACACTGCTTCATATGGATCATTCAAGGCGGTTTCCAAAAAAATCATCTCTGCTTGTCTGCCAGTGACATGCATGCTGCTGTACAGGCACAGTATATAGCCTCTCCAGGGCCTTAGGCTGCTTTCACACAAGTCATTTTACATCCAGGCGATGTCCAAGTTTAAAAACAACAGCACCCAAGACTGATCACTGACCCAGTAAAGTCAAGTAGGGCTAAGTAGATGAGATTTTTAACCTCTTCCAGACCTCTCCTTAAAGAAACTCCCGCAAACATTTTTACCTGTTAGAAAGGTGCATGATATAATCTGTAGTGATTGTCATTTCTTATTAGTGACTGTTTTTGTGAGTAAAAACCTCTCTTCTTATTGTAGCTGGGTCATATGACCAACTGCCTGACCTCCAACTGACCCAGGACAGCAAGCCAGTAACTGCTCTATTCATTCCTATGGGAGCCTCACTTTCAGTCTCATAGGAATACATAGAGAATTAGACTTCCTGTCCACACAAGTCTATGTGTGAGTTGGTGGGTCTAATTGCTGGTCACATGACACAGATAAAACTTCAGGATGATACAAGTCAAAAATTTAGGCACTGGTAAGAAAATGACATTCACTAAGATTATATCATGTATATTTCTAGCAGGACATGGAATAAAATTTTTGTCGGGAGTTCTTCTTTAACTTGTACAGTGGAATTACAGTATTTAAACATGGTCCCAACTCAGAAGCTGAGCGGGTGCCTACTGTTTTACTTAGACACCTGTAGATAATGCCTGTAATTGTCGATAACACCAATCATAGACATTTAACTCCTCTGATGCCATGGTCAATTGTGACCACAGTATGCGAGATGAAGTCGATGCTGCAAAAAACAAAAACAAAAAATGCTCTCTAAGTATTTAATTCCAGTGTAAAACCAACACTGGAATTGGTTGATGAAGGTATTGGTCTAGTCCTGAAATATATGACTTTTGCACTGTAAATAAACACTTGGGCCAGAGATACATTAGCAATTTCAATGTAAAACTCCCAGCATGTCAGTGAGGTCCTGTCCTGTGCGCCACTGACAGGATCGCACAGCATTCTACTGATTTATAATGTAGCGTAAGGCTTCATTCACATGCCTGTATGTGTTTTGCAGTCCGCAAATTGCGCATCCGCAAAAAAAAAAACAAAAAAAAAAAAAAACAGATGACGTTCCGTATGGCATCCGTGTTTCCGTTTTTTTGCGGATCCATTGTAACAATGCCTGTCAGCAAAACGGACAAGAATAGGACATGTTCTATCTTTTTTGCGGAACGGAAATACGGACATACAGAAACGGAATGCATGCGGAGTACCTTCCGTTTTTTTTGCAGACCCGTTGAAATGAATGGTTCCGCATACGGTCCGCAAAAAAAAAAAACCCAGAACGGACACGGAAACAAAATACGGTCGGGTGAATGAAGCCTAACCCTTTGAGTTCTGGAATCTTTGGTATTCCAGTATTATGTCAGTGTAATACAATAGATTTCAGGACTCAAAGGGTTACATAGCATTATATATCAGTATAAGGCCTCATGCACATGAATGTATTTTGTTTCCGTGTCCGTTCCGTTTTTTTTGCGGATAGGATGCGGACCCATTCATTTCAATGGGTCAGCAAAAAATGCAGACTGCATCAGTATGTCCGTTCTGTAGCCCCGCAAAAAAAATAGAACATGTCCTATTCTTGTCGATTTTGCGGACAAGGATAAGCATTGTTACAATGGATCCGCAAAAAAAAAAAAAAGCCATACAGATCCCTTTTTTTTGCGGATCCGCACACATACAGTCGTGTGCATGTAGCCTAATGCTGTGCAATTCTGTCAGAGGAGCGGAGGACAGGACCTTTCACTGACAATTTTATTCTCTGACCTGTTAGAAAGGTGCATGATATAATCTGTAGTGAATATCATTTTCTTATCAGTGACTGTTTCTGTGAGTAAAAACCTTTCTTATTGTAGCTGGGTCATGTGACCAACTCCCTGACCTCCAACTGACCCAGGGCAGAAAGCCAGTAACTGCTCTATTCATTCCTATGGGAGCCTCACTTTCATTCTCATAGGAATATATAGAGAATTAGACTTCCTGTGCACACAAGTCTATGTGTGAGTTGGTGGGTCTAATTGCTGGTCACATGACACAGATAAACTTCAGGATGATACAAGTCAAAAATTCCGACACTGGTAAGAAAATGACATTCACTACAGATTATATCATGTACATTTCTAGCAGGACATGGAATAAAATTTTTGTCGGGAGTTTTCTTTAACCTTCATGTGCCTACAAGGAGATTGTGCTCCTAGCACAACAACCCAAGGTGAGAATCTTACACTACACACCTATCTATTTGTTTTTAAAGGTAACACCCGATGTTGCACCATTGTGTCTTTTTCTGTTAGGCTAGGGCTACACAGCCCTGGGTAGCAGGGATCCCATAGAAATGAATGGGATGCCGCCAATTCATTTCTATGGGATCCCCGCTACTCAGGGATCCTGGCTGCGACGGGTGTCGCCGTGTATCCCTAGCCTTAGACCAGCATAAGATGCTTTTCACAGTTCCGCCTCACTGTGGTAGCCTCAAGCCTGCTGGAGAGACTGATGTCTGCCACAGCAATGTTTCTATGGAGCTCTGCCTGTTGGCTCCATAACAACATAATGAGACTCCCAAAGGCTATAATGGTAATTCACTGCAGTCTACAGGAGAAGCAATCTGACAAGTGCACTAGGACTTAAAAAAATTAAAATAAATGTAAGTTTGTATTATAAAAAAAAAAAAACAAAAAACAAAACATCCCCTTTCCACATATTAAAATATATATACAGTATTTTTCACTTTATAAGACGCACTTTTTCCCCAAAAAAGTTGGGGCGAAATTGCAGTGCGTCTTATAAAGCGAATACAAGTGAGCGCTTCCATTATGGAAGTGCTCACTTGTATGCATCAGGTGCCGGGACCCCCATCAGACCTCAGATCAGCCCACCCAGCCCCATAACAATAAAATAAAATCCTATCTTACCTCTCCTGCGCCGCGGCTCCGCTCCGGCGATCCTCTGTCTTCTCCGGGCCGGCTCTCCACTGTCCTGACTGCGTACAGCGTCAGGACGTAGTGCGCGCCTTATGACCTGACGCTGCACGCAGTCAGGACAGTGGAGAGCTGGCCCGGAGAAGACAGAGGATCACCGGACCTGGAGCGGAGCCGCGGTGCAGGAGTAGTAAGAGAGGTTTTTATTTTATCCTTATGGGGATGGGTGGGCTGATCTGAGGTCTGATGGGGACACACTGGGCTGATCTGAGGTCTGATGGGGACACACTGGGCTGATCTGAGGTCTAATGGGGACACACTGGGCTGATCTGAGGTCTAATGGGGACACACTGGGCTGATCTGAGGTCTAATGGGGACACACTGGGCTGATCTGAGGTCTAATGGGGACACACTGGGGCTGATCTGAGGTCTGATGGGGGCACAGTCGGGTAATATTGGGGCGGAGTGGGCTGATCTGAGGTCTGATGGGGGCACAGTGGGCTGATCTGAGGTCTGATATGGGGGTCTCATGTGATGTCCTGAAATTTATGGGGGGGTCTGATATGAGGTGTGATGAAAAATATTTTTTGCTTATTATCCTACTCTAAAATCTGGGGTGCGTCTTATAAAGCGAAAAATACGGTATGTATAAAATGTATAAAAAATAAATCATATGTATCGCCATGTCCCAAAACACCTGTACTTGCAGAAAGTACTAGACAGGGATTATCCCACCAGACCTCCTTAGGTTTGGGTGAATGGCATTCTCAAATCCTTGGATTGTCCCTAGAATGCCTGCCAGAATTTGGGCTATCTGTATTTCATAGATAAATGTGGTCATGCCTAAGAATGGAATTTTGTGGGGGAGGGGGAGATCTAAGCTTTAAAGGGGTTGTCCACTCTTTACTATTGATGACCTCAGGATAGATCATCAATATCAGATCGACGGGGGCCCGATTCCCGGCATCCCCACCTTTCAGCTGTTTGAGGAGAAGGCAGCTTTCATACGAGCGCTGCCTTCTCTGCTCTGTTTTCCTGCTCGCTGCAGCAATTGCAGTAGACTTCCTGTCCACACATAAGTCTATGTGTGAGTTGGTTGGTCTAATTCCTAGTCACATGACACAGATAAGAAACTTCAGGATGATATAAGTCAAAAATTCAGACACTGGTAAGAAAATGACATTCACTACAGATTATATCATGTACATTTCTAGCAGGACATGGAATAAAATTTTTGTCGGGAGTTCTTCTTTAAAGATGCTTGGCATTTAAAAGCCATTTATACATATGGAAAGTATCTCCTGCAAATCTTCTGAATACATGCATACCCATAATTTACAGTACACACAAAATCTAAGACAACATTATATTAATGAGAGTGTCAGCAGAAAACTCACTATTCGAACAGGTAATAATGCCTTGTAGGGCTCAGATGAATGTAACTATACCTTTCACTTGGCCATCTGCTGCTTCGTTCTGGTACTTTAATGCACATTTGCATATGGATTTAAAGTACACCAAGAGGGGGCCCCAACCACTCTGTGCCCCCTTGCCTCCTACCTCTTTCTGATTGACAAGGCCAAGCGAGATGACTAGGCAAGAACCTGCCCCTGTCAATCAAGGAGACTGAGAAGCTGGCACTGGAAGCAGGAAGAGCAAGGGTGTAGAGTGACTCGGGACTGCCCTTGCTATACTTACCTGCTCATTTGCATATGGAATTAATTCTGTCATTAGATTCCTATATAATTATATTATATGATTAACAGGAATAAATTTAAAAACAAAACAAAAAAAAAAAAGCCTTCTACTTCTCATTCCTGCTGCGTTCACTTCTTGCTTTGGCTCAAATAAGTGTACAAGTTCAGATTTAGCACAGTTTATAGGTCATCTTAAATAGAAAAGGAAAGTCTGGGGAAAACCAAAATGCATTACATCTTTACAAACAATGTATTTCATCATGAAGGCCTTCAAAAATGCCCAACAGCACATCAAATAATACACCCACTGTAAAAAGACATCAAAGCAAATGTCGCCAAACTTAGTTTTTTTTTCTATATTTATTTTCTGATTGTAGACTTAAAAAATTTTTTTTTTCCTGAACATGATTGTTGGCGCACTCAATTTCCATATTTTTCGCTTTATAAGATGCAGTCTTATGGAAGCGCTCACTAGTCTGCAAGAGTTGGGGGTGGGAGGTTTGAAGCGCTGGCACTCACTTATCTCTGCTGGATCTTCTCTCGGCGCCATGCTGCACGTTGTAACTGTTTACAACATCAGGACGTAGAGCGTGCACTGCGACCAGACTCTGCAGGCAGTCAGACAGTGCAGCGTGGGCCCAGAGAAGATCAGGGAGTGAAGAATGCAGGGGAGACCATCGGACCTGCAGAGGAGGGGACTTAAGTTAATTTATTTAAGGTCTGATACGTGGGCGGTGTGATATGGGGACAGGCATGACATGGAGTCCTGATCTGAGGTCTGATGTGGGGGATCTGACATGGAGGTCTAAAGGGGGTCTTATCTGAGATCTGATATGGGGAGGTCTACTTGAAGGTCTGATTGGGGGGGGGGGTCTCATCTGAGGATCTGATACGGAAGTCTGATCTGAAACGAGTGTCTAATGTGAGGTCTGATATGAGGGTCTCATCTGAGGTGTGATATGGGGGTCTGATCTGAAAGGTAAGGGTTTTTTTTTCTACTGGTGCACAATATAAGGGGGTATTTTTTGTACTGGCGCACGCACATCATAAGGGGGGATTGTTTTGGGAGTTTCAATTTTTTACTCAGGCAGCAGAAAGGCTTTTACATCCTTGCACTGATGAAAGGGCTCAAACTGAATTCTTGCACCAGGGCCCATGAGCCTTTAGTGACGCACCTGCATGGGCCAGACACGACAGAAGCTGATTGACTTGTATTGGAGAGTTTTCTAGGCATGCTCTGTGACCTAAGCAGAGGTCAGGCAGGAGTAGATAAGCTGTGATATCACCTATTGTGAAAGGTAGATCTTTGTCATCTATACAGAAGTGATATCTGTCACTGTAATCCTGTTTGTAATAAGCACATAACTGCAGTAAAGTGATCTGTATAGCTCAAGAAGTGGCACCGGCAGGTGGGCCCTGAGAACTGAAACAGGCCAGCATAAGCAGCAAATGGGGGTGAAGCAGCAGAAAGCTGGCTGTATATGTGGCCTGGTGTCCATTATAGTCTAAGGCACTCCAACTGATCTGAAACTACAACTCTCAGAGTGCTCCATTCACTTCTATGGGAGTTAGAAGAATAGCCGAGCATGTTTGTATGCTGAGTGCTGTAGTTTCACAACAGCTGGAGTGCTGAAGGTTGCTGAACCCTGGTCTAAGGGTTGGGTAAACAGCTATACACAAGCACCTCCCCCAGGACACCCCTAACCTGATAGCTACTTGTAAAAGCTAAATATTAAGGGAAAATATTGCCCCCCAACATACTCTAAACCAACTAAAATATTAACCCCTTCTAATCTAGAACACAAATGTTGGTGGACTTAACCCTTTACATCCTAAGGTCACCAGAGAGGTTTTAGTAAAAAAATATTTCTATTTTCTATTGACTAAACCTTGGCGCTTCTAATAGTCAACAAATACAGTTCTTTAGGCAGTTATGCTAAAACAGTACTTTAAATACTACACTTAGGCTGGGTTCACACCACGTTTTTGCCATCAGTTTAACGTATACAAAAAGCGTAACAGATGGCAAAAACATCCTAAAAAGTGTCATCAGCAAGTCCACAATTTGCCCTCTTTATTCAAGTTGTTAAAAATGTGATTCATGTGTTGTTAAAAATTCATTGGTGATATATATTTCTGGAAGATATTGGTAGCCATTACTTGCCTTACAGGGGTTATCACCCAACTGTCCCAGACTCCTGAATCCCAAATCTGCCTTGCTATGAAGTCATCCTATCCAGGGGCGTAGCTATAGGGGGTGCAGAGGTAGCAGTCGCTACCGGGCCCAGGAGCCTGAAGGGGTATTATAGAAAGTGCATGCTGGTCAAGTTACACCTCTGGCTGGAGGGAAGGGGGTAAGGTAAGAATGGGGGGGGTGCCGATTCAATTTTTGCCTGAGGCAACATGAAAGCTATATGCTTCCCTGCCCCTGGTCACAAAGCCTTGAGGGAAGGGGGGCCCAAGCTGAACTCTTGCGCCAGGGCCCATGAGCCTTTAGCTACACCCCTGACTATCCACCTCCATCATATTGCTACCTAAAAAAAGCTCTTCATCCGGGAAATCTATAAACACTGAATGACAACTCTCCAAAAAGCCATCAAGCAGCTACATAATTGACATGCAAAGATAACTCAATTCCTTAAATTTACAAGTGACTTTTAGAAGAGGGAATTGAAATGAGCTCTTAACAAGCTCTGCCTCTACTGCCACCAGATGTAAGACAGCTATCCTGTAAGTCAATGTTCAGCTCTTTAAATAAGCCTTTAGACATGGATTGGATATTAAATAAGCCAGCACCTCATCTGCAGACAGCTGTTTCAGGGTGATTGCCCCTCATCAGTGGAGAGCAGAGTACTGGCTTAACTGGAAGAGAGGCCTAGGTCGGGATTCGGGGGGTACTGTATCTGCTTATGGAGAGGTGCACTGACACTGACTTGTAGGATAGTTTATACATCTGGTGGCATTAGAGGCAGAGCTTATTGCATTCCATCTTCCCAGAATTCCAGAGGAGCACTGCCTAGCCTATAAGACTCCTCACACCAATTAGCAGCTCTCCATAAGGAGACACAGTATCCAAGTGATTTTCAACATTTTAAGTGGTTTATTCTTTTAATAAAAGGAGAGGAAAAGTCTCAATTACCACGTGAACTGCAATTTTTTGCCTTTGTTATGCACCGACTCCACCATTATTTGGCTGCAGATATTTTGTTACTTACACATCAACGCCATCTTGAAATATATACAGCCACCTAATGCTGGCAAGACTGGCAAGAAAACATGGCTGCATGGGTATTTAATAAAAGGGCATGTTTATTGTGTTTACAAACAAGTTTCAAAAACAAAAAGGAAAACATGTATGACTGTACTACTACCTAGTAGTATTTGTTTCCAAAATGCCAACAGCCCCTCAAGCTGTATGAAGGTCATCTAAAGATTTATTAGAAAATCAACACGGTTCCACTCACAGTTCACCAAGACAGTTCTAAAACTAACATGTTTAGACAAACAAAAAAAATAAAAAATTAAGAAGACTAATTTTTGATGTATTTTGATTTTTATATATTTTGACGGAGATAGCAAAAAGGATTTCAAGCGAGATCCGTCACACATTGATGTCCTGCATTTCACAAATTCAATTTTACTTCGGAACAATAAGTTCTTTAGCATTTTTTTTTCCAACGTAAAAAAAAAAATACATAATTTGAAAACCATTAAGAATATAACGTGTTTTCTTAAACTAAGGAGAGAGGCCATGATTTTCAGTATAACACTGCAGCTCACTTTTGTCTGATGCTTTAGTGTTATAGTGTTTTTTTTTTTCTTTTTTTATTTGGCTATTAAATTTATCTACAATATTCAACAAGTAAATTGCAGGCAAGAATTTTTGAACAATTTCAATAGAAACACCCCTTTTTTTCTGGAAAATACAGCAGTGTTTAAAGGACATTTTCTTTGTCATCATATATAAGGAAACTTCCCTTCTATGAACAGGAACAAAATATCTATAAACCTTGTAAACAGATCTGTATCATTTATAACATAAATAATCAAATGAACATCCCAGGGCCCCAGAAATAATAATAATAATGAGGATCAATATAAACTAGAGCATTGCTAACACACTGTCCAGGCCAATGATTGTTTAGTGTAACTGACGTTCTGCAGGTCACTTTTGCTGGGTTACGATTTATCAGTCAGAGGTCATCCCAATAAGCCCATCCCTTTCCTTCCCGAGAAAAGCACCCTCAGTCTGGCAGAAAGCATTTTCTTAAAAAAATAAATCTACATTCATACAAGTGTGTCTTCATTTTGAAGTCCATAAGGCAGGCTCGCTCACCTGCCTGACGCAATGTGTGAAAAGGACCCAGTGTTCTTTGCAAATCAGCTAGAATCTTAACAATCATCTTACAATCAGAGTGAAGTCTCCAGACTATGTAGTGGACTGCCTGGGGATGAAGAGGTAGCTGACTTGTTCGGTTCTATTGTAAGATGTATTCCACTATCGACCGCATTGTTATTTTTATTTGGAGAGGGTGGTGGAGTAGAGTGACGTTTGGTGGGAGCATCATCTTCAGCATCTGTGTCATCAATGAGCGGAATATGAGGCTCAGAGTCTTCTATTCTAAACTCCGGGTGTGTCATGAAATTGTGGATTGAGCTTCGTGACTCGGGTTTTTCCAGTCCTTCATATAGGGAACTACGAAATGCATTCACCACTCGAATCTGAAGGTCACATGGTAAAAACAGGGAAAAAGACAGAGAAATACGTATTAGAAAGCAGAAGTTGTGTGTGTGTGGAAATGGTTTTTATGTGAATTTGAACTGACATATACTAAACAATGAACTCAAACTGTGCGCAAATGCAGTGCGGACTTGCAACATACTGTAAAAATAAAGGAATAAAAAAACATTTTGGTCAATAGACTGAAGCCGACACTGATGCTTTGTAGCAGGTAACGAATGTGTGTTCTTTACTCTAGGACGGCAGTAGATACCAAGCACTAATCCATTCTATTTAATTTGAAAACTTGGTGCTGCAAAAATATTGTCGAGCATATGCAAAACTATTTCCATTTTTTTCACTGATACATTTAGAAAAAAAATAAAAAATTGAAATCATTAGCACAACAGGTAAACCAATTCTCATGCCAGGAATTAGGATACCAACTATGAAGCCAAGCATATGTAAGCTGAATGGTACAATGAACTTGAAGCTGCGGAAAACCATGCAGAAAGCAAACAAAATTACTGTGTAAAATACCTCAAAAAGGTAAATTTTCGAGTATATACCAGGGTTGCCTTCTCCAAATTTCCAAACAGTTACATGAAAGTTGGAAATTTGTATTTATTAGGTTAGCAGAAGAGACACACAAAACCCTTTCATGGTCAAATATCTGCCCTCTTTTACAGCACTGCATTCTTTACCTCAAGTTTTTTTTATTGTGATAAACGTTAAAGAAGAACGCCCATTAAAAAAAATGTATTCGCTGACCTGTTACAAGGGTACATGATGTTAACCTAATGTGAAGATAATCTTACTGGTGACCGTATTTGAAAGTTATAACCTCCTTTGTGATCCTGAGCTGTGACTGTATTTGAGAGATATAACCTCCTTTCTGATCCTTAGCTATTCATTACTATGAGACTTACATTGAGGCTCCCACAGGGAGGAATATAGAGAAATTGGCTTCCTGTCCACATGTAAGATACTGTGTTATTTGGAGTCTCAGAGTTTGTCACATGACAGCTGAGAATCAGAAGGGAGGTTATAACTCACAAATACAGTCACAGTATAAAACATGTACCTTTCTATCAGGTCAGGGAATTGAAATTTTGGTGGAGTGCTTTTTTTTTTTTAAAATGACAAAACTCTTGAAGGAGCCAAAAATTTTGGATAGGCATGAGGCTACAGTTAAACATAGGACAGAAAAAAATCATTGTGGAGATTACGGCTCCAAACTCTGACAGGTAGCAACCATGGAAATAAGGCTTCTGTATCTGAACCAGACTACAATGCTTCGTCCATATCAAATTCTTGTCAATTAAAAAAAAGAGGTTTTTTATTGACTAACGTATGCCAGAAAGTTTGCGTTATGGCTTTACAGAGATGGTCAACTGAAGTAAAAAAATAAATAAAATAAAAATAAAATTTATTCTGTAGTTAGTGGTCAGGAAATGGAAATGCTGCGTTTTACACCCAGAGGCTGCAGGGTAGGCCAGATGCACTCTTACAATAATGTTTCTGTTTGCTTACAGCAGCAGACATATTCAAAATAGCGAGAAATTGGAAAAAGGAACGCTGGAAAGTTGTGTAACTTACAGTGATTAAAGGGTATGGTCAGAAATTTTATTGCTACAAGCCATTCAAAATGAAACATGAAGCAAAATGAATAGTTTTTTTTATTAAACATACAAGGAGTTGCAAGTCTGCATATCCTATGAAGGTGTATGTGTCTCCATGATAACCATACTTGCCAACACCCTGATTTTGCTAGGACAACCCTGCAGACTGGCCTGTAAAAGGGGTGGGGCAAACCCCACCAAAAGGTGCCCAGTTTGTGGACATTCCCAGGGTAGGTTTACATGTCCTGATTTTGAGATAAAATGCTGGTAAGTATGGATAATAGACTGCAAACAAATCCTGTGTAGTGTTGAGCGAACTTGCAAGTTCGTGTTATCTAAGAATTCCGTAATGGATTCCGTTACCGCAGACCATAACAGAATTCTATGACGGCATGCACAACAGAAGCCTATGAGAGGCATTCTGTATTGCATTCCATCATAATAGAAGTCTATGGCCAGCATTGACTTCTATTATGACAGAATGCCTCTGATAGGCTTCCATGGTGCATGCTGCCATAGAATTCTGTTATAGTCCATGGTAACGGAATCCATTACGGAATTCTTAGATAACCCAAACGCCAAACTTGCAAATTGCAAGTTCACTCAAAACTAATGCTGTGCAGTCTGTGTGTACAGCCATGTGCTCTTCTACCTGTATCCTACATACTGCTAACTTACAGTCAAGCAGGTTAGCATAAGTGCAAGGGCATGTGACTGCCTGTTTGCAGTCATGGAGACACATACCTTTAGAGAAGAGCTGTGGACAAAACTGTAGGCCAGCAACAACTATTCACAAAGTTGCTTCATTGTTAAATGTGAATTCACAGCGAAAACCGGTTGTAAAGATGTACTTTCCCCCTTATTATCAGACAAACCCATTTAAGGCTTATACCGAGACGTACACTCATGCTAAACCATGACACTAGGCATATACTCGAAAATTTACTAGAACATAATTCGCAATATATACAGATACATCCATATAAAAAACTGATAAAAGTGAACAAAAAGAAACGTGCAGGATCTCATACTTTTAAGCTTGCATTTGCTAATAAACCAGTTATTTAGCCCTCTAAAAATAAACACATGGGGTATATTATCCTTGTGAAGGGAAAGCTTTATGAGCAGCCTGAACAATGAGCTTACTGAGGAGAAAATGAGAAACGTTAGGTGTGTGAATTAGGATGTGTTAATTTCATGCACTTAGGAACACACACTCACACCCCACAGTAGTAGAAGCGGTAGAGGAGGAAAACACTACATGTGTAGGGGTAGAAATATTTGTTACATCATGATGCTGGCTGGCGATGGAGGGTTGCCGCCTTAAAGCCCCCTGAATGGAACTTCCACTTTGGAAAGCATTCACTACATCCATCTGCAAGGAATCAGAGATTGTGACAGCTTGCTCAGCAAGAGAGAGAGAGAACAAGAGAAAGGACCATCCCATCTACAACAAATAAAAAAACAAAAAAAAAAAAAGCAAAAAGAGAAAAAAAGGCACTTTATAGAGTAGCTAATAAAAGCAAAATTGAAGAAAGGTAAAAGGAAGATCATGTGAAACTAACGAGGTTCTTTCAAGCGATTTGAGGAAAATACAGACAAGGGAGAGTTCGCACACACACATACCACTCACATTACAATCTGGTTAGCTCTAGCAAGAGCTACGAGCCCTTAGAAATTATATTCTTCCCTACAGAGCTCTTCCCTCACTCATGACCATACCTGGGTTTGGATTCTGTTCAGGCCTCTGAACCATAAGATCTGACCACGACGGAGCTCTCTTTCTGCATGGTCAATCTCTTCCACGTCCTCCGCAAGCTCCTCTTCTGGTATCTCATCCTTCTGGGTTCCGTGACCTGCTTCCTTGAGGAACTTTAAACGACTGGTTGGTATTGTTGTTACCAGCTAAACAAAGGTAAAGATCGGATTAAAGGAGCTGCAACTATGTGCACCACCAGAAATACCCAAACAATCCTAATCTGAAACCACGTTTCTCCAGCCAGTGCCAATACGCTAAAGTAAATTCCAGGTACGGAGACTGACACAAAGCTAAAAAGATTTCACTATAGACACAAACATTACCTGCGATAAGACTACATAGCTGGACATCAATCAATTACAAAGGTAAATAAGGCAGCACGTGCAAGCATGTTGAAATTACCTGGCCCCAGAGCAATGTTCCCATACCCAGGAAAACTGACCACAGCCATTGATCTACTGTCAGTTCTGTACAACTAAAAGGCTTTCCACCAAACTGCACAATAATGATCTAGAAAAGAAGACCAAGGAACGTCAGCATTTACATACACTATTAATAGCTAGGAGAAAATCCATATCATGATAGAGACATAGTTACAGATCATTACGCGGCATATAAACACAGCAACAGAAATTGTTACACACCTCGAATAATCACTTCATTCACACATAAAGCATCAGTTTATTTTTCAGCACGGTAGGTGGGAGAGGTGGGTCTCTTCCACTGGGGGAGATTTATCAAAACTGGTGTAAAGAAAAAAGGGCTTAGTTGCTCATGGCACCCAATCAGATTGCACCTTTCATTTTTCAGAGCTCATTTGGAAAATGAAAAGTGGAATCTGATTGGTTGTTCTGGGAACTAAGAAAGTTTTCCTTTACGCCAGTTTTCATACATCTCCCCCAGTGTCTTGGGTGCCAGCTATACATGTCCATCAAAGAAGTTTTAGCAATGATGATTGCTTCATATACCCAGCAATCTAGTGATGGAGCCCGCTACACTAAATCCTTCAAGAACCGAAAATGAAATGTCAAATTTTGTATAATTTGAAAAAGGACGGACCATGCGCTTACCTGTATGATAAATGTACCTAATACAATGCTGCAGAAGATGAGATTGTTAAATATCCCTTCAAAGACATTCCTTTCACCGTGAATCTTTCTTGCATTGATTTCATTAAATAGCTGCATCATCACAAAGGTGTTGAACACGATGGTATAATGTTGGGATGGAGCGGCGTGGAGAGGAGCATTTCGCCCACTGTCAATATCAAATAGTTTTTCCCCTGCAATACGGAAGATGATATTTACCAAGCAGATTCAATTATTAAGAAGCACAGTCAAGTCACATAGTAGCCAAAGCAAAAACTCAGACAATGCGATAGGTTTGGATAGGTCAGCAAGTATCTGATCCGACACCCGGGACCCCGCCGATCAGCTGTGAGAAGGCAGTGGCGCTCACAGTAGTGCCGCAGCCTTCTCGCAGGTCAGTGGCACACAACCAAAGGTCACGTGGGTTAGACGCAACGCAGCCCCACTGAAGTGAAGGATCGATCATCAGTTAGACCAGGGATCTCAAACTCGTGGCCCTCCAGCTGTTGTAAAACTACAACTCCCAGCATGCCCCAATAGCTGTAGGCTCTCCTGGCATGATGGAAGTTGTAGTTTTACAACAGCTGGAGGGCCACGAGTTTGAGATCTCTGAGTTAGACAGAGGCCAAAAAGACAGATAACCCCCTTTAAACAAGATCGCTTATACTATGACAATATGACACAAGGGCAGCACTTACCTACAAATAAAAGAGTGAAGACCACAACTAACTGGTAGACAGCGTGACCTAAAATGTTTTTCATCATTGTACGGGATATGAGAGGTTTGTTCCGTCCATAGGGTTTTCTCAATAACAGAGATTCGGTTGGGGGCTCAGTTGCCAGAGCAAGTGATGCAAAAGTGTCCATAATAAGGTTAACCCACAACATCTGCACAGCTTTAAGCGGGGAGTCCTGTTAAATGGACCAGAATGCATACATACATGAAAACAAATGGCAGTCACAGAAACGGGCAGTGGGGCTTTATACACAGCATAATATCCTGGGAAGAAAAAGCGTTTAGTATCCAGTACATGTCAGCACCATCGCGATGACCTTGTAGTAGTTTACGAGCCTCATTTCACCATCTGTAGCACTAGACCAGAGCTGGAAGCCTACATAAGGCTGCTTGGGCTGTAGACCAACATAGAGTTCACATTGATGTTCTGTCAGATATCATTAGGAACATAATGGTTCCGCTAGTAATGCCCTGGATAACCTCTCACGGAATGGTTATTAAATTTATCTATCCAGCCCACTACTACACCAAAAAATGGATGTTACAGCATAATGATAAAAATGTAACAAATTACACAAAAAAAACAAGTAGCAGTGCTTGACAGTTTCTCTCACAGTAACCTTATCCATCTTTCCTGGAGTCACCCAAGCCCAGGCACTATACAGCGAGCACCGTCATCTGTCAAGTGCTGCATATTTAATATGACTGAGGAGACGAGGAAAAAGCAGCTGAGTTACAGGACTTACTTGTGTGATACACGCTCCTGTGAAAGCTACAATGACAGCGACTACATTGACAGTAAGCTGGAACTGGAGGAATTTTGAAATACTGTCATACACGTTTCTTCCCCACATCACGGCTTTTACGATGCTGCTGAAGTTGTCATCTGTGAGAATTATATCAGAAGCTTCTTTTGCAACATCTGTTCCAGCAATACCCTAAGTGGGGACGGAAAAAAATAAAGTTATGGATAAAAAGCACGCATTCCCTCAAGCTACAGCGCTGATAAGTGTGCTAAATGATGTATTATTGAACAACTGGAGAATTGCCTGCCTCAAGTGCACTCAGAAATGCAGTCGACGCCTGTCGCTTTCTGCATCCTTTAAGTGATGTGGGAAAATCCCAAGACACATAAATAGCAAAACTTAGCCAAGGACATGAGCACAGACTTAAGTCTTTGTTATGAGGTAACAATTCCCATGTATCTACAAGGACAGTGAATATACACAGGATAATGTATGCACAAGACGTTTCTGCCATTACCAGCGTTACAGGTCTACACGTATAAACCTCTGCTTTTAGACAGAAGGTGGCATTCAGTGCCACATAAACATGATGGTCTCACCATAATACATGATAAATGCCCCCAGCATTGCAAACAGCAGCAAATATGCTGCTTCAGCAGGAGTGCATAAACCAATGGTACAGCAGAATATAAACTCTATAGTGTATATATATATATATATATATATATATATATATATATATATATATATATATTTTTAATCAGACAAATGCATCTTTTCCCCCTCCTAAGACGAACAGGTTCTGCCAAGTCTCTTGAGTGAAAGACTGTCAGCTCACTGAAGATAAACTGCTGCCCATAGAGCTAGAAAATGGTGGTGGTGGTGGGGTTTCAGCTGCTAGATGGAGAAACACTTTTTTCTGATAAGTTATATTACAAAATCTTACATTCATTTTTGAAAAGTTTGTTGAAATATTAGTGTCCATGTAAAGATGTTTTATACTTGAAACTTAAAGGGAATCTGTCACTAAATACCTCTCAATAAAACCAGCTGACATGAGGGATGGCCCTTGTCAGCTGAATCTAATGGCACTAGCCCCGTCAAGATCCTTGGTAGCACTGTTTTTAATAACATGCAAATTAGTTTCTATGTGCAACGAGGGCGTGGCTGTTACACCCAGAGGATCCTCTCACTCTCCTACAGGCCATGTCCCCAGCACTTTGATTAACAGGGCCATGCAGTAAAGACGTAATGACACCTGGCCATGAAGTGTCATGTCTGCGCCCTCGTTTAAGTGTTTGGCGCAGGCACAGTACAGCAGTGCCCCAGCCAATGGATTCTGTACTGTATTACGTCAAACATTGAAGAGAAAACACAAGACTTCAGGACCAGGCGTGATTACAACTTCACTGCATGGCCTGCAGAAGAGTGAGCAGAGCCTCTGGATGCAACAAGGTGCAAAGGCAATGCCCTTGGTGCACCCATGGACTAATTTGCATATTAGTAAAAAAAAAATATTTTATAGTGAAAGGGGCTAGACGGAATTCTGGCAGCGCACGGCAGTGACAGATCTGACAGGCTGTTCCCGGCCAGTACAGTCTGCCGGATCTTCTTAACGCAGATGTGAAATAAGCCTTAGATTTCCCATTTCAGCTGATATTATAGAGCGGAATTTTCCCTTTAAAGGGAATCTGTCAGCAGTTTTCATCATGCTAAGCTGTTGATGGCGCCAGAGGCAAGCAGAACAAACTGCAGGAGTAGTGTGAATGTGAACATTCATTCTGCCAGCCTCTACTCCTGCAGGTGCCCAGGAGGTGGGGCTTCACTGTGAAGTGCTCTCTGCATTGAGCTGCTTCACAGTGACAGCTATAGCATCCAACCAGGCGACCAGAACAGCTGTTAATAGGAGTAGAGGGGAGAGGCTGTGACACAGCTCAGTGCACCACCATGAGGCACCACGTCTCTGGCACAATAAAAGTCTATATTCCCACTACTCCAGATAATAAAATTTGCACTGCTCTCCGCAGCCCCTACCTAGTATTGTCAGCAGTCTAGCATGATGAAAAACGGTTGACAGTTCCTTTTAGAAAAAACAACCTTTCCATCACTGCAGCCCTACTTGACTATAATCCTCTGCACTTTGGTGTATATTGCACACACGTCCCTGCTGTCCAGCCACCCATCTGCTCCTGATTAAACACCATATTCAACTGGATTTCATCTTTGAATTTTTACATGGTTTTTGTTCCTTTACTGCTGTGCTTAGAACATTTGGGCTCCTAGGAAAATCAAGTCTGGCCTCAAAAGAGTCTTCAGAACTCGCGTTCTTACCACAAACCTAACCTTTCCCTTAACACATGCAAGAGACCACACAAAACCCCTTTAAATAGAAAAGTCCCGCAGACCCTGAAAACACATCAGTTTTCTAAAAGCTACTTCTCGCTACATTCTCAGTATCAGACGGCCTCTACCAGAGCCAGTATCTTCCCTGCCTGCAATTAGCCTCCCTTCTATATCATCTTCAATAAGTACAGTATATACTCCTTACTATAACTGTATGACAGGGAGCCGTCTACTCATCAACCAGCTCTGAGAGGACCTTCTGTCCTACCCTGTGAAGAGCCTGCAAGGAACAGTCCATGCAAGTTTATTACATGGGAAGGTCTAGCGTCTGTACAAGTGACCCAAACTCTTCTACAAAGAGCATGTTATGTAAGCCTGATTCA
Organism: Rhinella marina; assembly: GCA_900303285.1. Classification (NCBI taxonomy): domain Eukaryota; kingdom Metazoa; phylum Chordata; class Amphibia; order Anura; family Bufonidae; genus Rhinella; species Rhinella marina. The sequence goes on from ONZH01027283.1 coordinate 32,310, forward strand.
CACGGTTGCTATGCAATAATGTGATATGTAGAGACAGAAACCGCAAAATAAGGAAATGGTGAGAGAACGACACATGGAGTTCTTCATGAAACATATGGGCAACATTAGTATTGGGTGGAGTTTCCCTTTAACAAGCCTGACTGAACAGCTCTACTGCCTGTAAAAAGGCATTTTACAAGGGGCTGTAGGAAGCAGACTACATGGTGATAATATGTTCTTAAACTGCTGTCTAAAAGTCATAATAATAAAACCAAAGTAAAGAATTCTTTTGTAGCCTTAGATGAACTTCATTTCTAAGTTAAAACATATATTCTATTGTTGTAAAGGAGTAAAATGTTAAAATGTCTAATTTTTTTTCACCCCAATAAAACGAGTGCTGAAAACTGCTTATGGGATGGACATATCTGAGCAGTAAAGATGTTGCATGATTTGGTTGCATCTCAATAGAACGTGTATGGGTGCACTGCCTCTATACACCTCTAGTTCCACCACATTTGTAAGGATAGAACGATTCTCAGAGGGATTACGTACAGTAAGTTACAGGCAGGCTGCATTTTTAGTATTCAGTTATGTGAGCTCACCTTGTATACAGCAATATACACACACATACTACATATATACACACAAACACTACTCAAAAAAAAAAAAAAACACAACAGGTATATTTGGCTTTCGGGTGAAATTTATGGAAAACGTAAAAAGTTCACACTACAATGATATTATATCATGAAAGTAGGGCATTTAAGTAGAAGCAGCAATGGTGATTTCCTCACCTCAAACAAGTTATCGAAATAAAAACCATCACCAGTAATGGGTATACCCCCATGTGGCCTTGAGCATCAATTACAGCTTGACAATGGCATCTCAACGTATTGTCTGCTGAGGCATGGCATCCCATTCTTCTTGAAGGCGGCCCTCAGGTCATTGGGGTACAGAGTTACAAGCCTCTAACTGGTGATTCAGCTGATCCCATTGGCTTTCAATGGTATTCAGGTCTGGAGAAAGTGCAGGCCACTCCATTTGAGGTACCCAGTCTCCAGCAGCCGGTCCCTAATGATGCAACCTCAATGAGCTGGCGCATTGTCATCCATGAAGATGAAATTAGGCCTGTGTTGTTCATGCAGAGGCACAATGACTGGATTAAGTATGTTATTTAAGTAGTATGGGCTTGTCACTGTACCATTCACAAAGTGTAGGGCAGTTTAGACATACCTGCCCACACTGTAACACCACCACCACCAAAGGTTAATCTGGTGACAACAGTGACTAATGCGTCTACAATATTGGTGGCGGCCATCATTTCTGCTCAGCCTGAATCGACTTTCATCAGTGAACAACACTGAGGCCCACTGGTCCCTCGTCCAGAGTAAATGCTCCCTGGCCCATGCAAGATGATGACGCCTGTGGTCAGGTACCCTTGCAGGTCATCTACCACGTAGACCACGCTGAAGTAAATAGTTTCTAATGGTCTGACGGGACACTTGGATGCCTCTAACCTCCTTTAAATGTGCCTGGCGTTGTGTGGCATTCATCAGCCAGAAAAACACTTAGGATGGGGTTAATTTATGAAATATGAACAGAAAAGAAAGGGGAAAAGTTACACACAGCAGTCAGTCAGGTCACTGCTTCTATTTATGAGCCAGCAATAGAGATAAAACTATATATACTGTATATACAGATACACTTGTTAGACAGCTGCCCGTTTTGAACTGTCTTTTTGCCCACTATGGACAAGGAGAAAATAACCTGCATGGAGTGAATTCCTCTAACTGCAGGGTTGGAAAATCCCAGATGATCAGTAATTGTATTAGGGGAAAGAAAAACATCTCTGAGACAGACACCTAAGGGTACATTCACATGACTGTATTTTGCACTCCACAAAAACACAGATCTCCAAAATACGGATGACATTCACATGGCTGCAAAATACATACAGTTGTGCGAATGCCCCTTAGCGAAACCTCCAGTGTAAAAACCTGTCCAGCAGCTGGTCGAACTCTACTCACACCTAAATGTGCAGGTGACATTACAGGTTTAAAGGTTTGCCACCTAGATTTCTTGTTTTCAGAATCAGATTCATTATTTTGGATGAAATACAGAATACACCAACTTCTGCCAAACTGCCTTTATCCATTGTTGGCGTTCCAATTTCTCAGCCGTGTGATTCAAGCTTTTCCTTATCTCAATCAAATTTGTTTGAGAGCCTCTAAGCAACCAAAATAGTAAAGAACAAACAAGACATTTCTCCAAGTACAGAAGATGCCCACGTTAGACAACCCTTCCTTCCCATTAAAAGTACGGTATGTCCTGGTCACTAGCCAGCAGGATGTTGTCAATGGAAATGAAGCATTGTATGTGCCACGTGAATGATTTAGTATCCGTTCATTAGCCAATGTCAGTGGTCCTCCAGAGTGACAGTGAGGTCAAAGGCCTGAAGAACATGGAGAGCCCTTGCAGTACTACAGAGGCATAGTGTGTGCTGCTGTAGGTGCATGGAAGCAATGCTTTTAGCAAGAAATAGTGTTGAAATCCAGCATCTGATGAAGCATGTCATTATTTTCTAATTTCTATAAAAGCCTCTGCCTATATATGCAATGAGCAACATAATAAGGTCCCATAGACTTTGTACAGGTGTGGCATCATGACTCAGAGGTTGTACACAGCAGTGGAGTCTAGGTTGGTCCTCTCAGTTACCTATACAAGAACTAACAGGGTGTATGGAAACACAATGACCAAAGTAAACACCCCTTTTAATTTGTGAGAAGAAATTTTAGGCTGTAGAGTGCAGACGCCACTACTTTAGCACTGCCTGACAGTTCATTATATCAGGGACTTACATCTGAAGATGGCAGGAACTAAACCCTTCACACTGCTGTCAACGGTGACTTAGACTCCTGTGTGCCCATAGGCCAGTGCATCTGACACTTGACTCTATGCAAATTCTACAATGGCACTCCCTTTCGCCTCTAGAACCAGAAAACTAAATCGAAGTCGCCAAACGCCATAGTGAAGGAACAATGACTGTGAGAAATGCAATACAGCGAGCTACAAATGACCACATAACAGTTACTTCGCAACACAAAGATCACCTTGAAACTGATACAGTGCAACAGAAGTCTGAAGCTGTAAGGACATCTCCTGTGTGATAACAAGACTTTACCAAGCACAATATAAAATGCATGGAGCTGAACATGTCTTTAAGGATACCCTATAACCACAAAGAAAGCAGCTGCGGTACTAGAACCAGCCTTGCTATACGGTTTACATTTCTGATAACTCTAAAAGGTGTCACAGAACCTAATATACGTGTGCATTTATAAACCGTTATCTATCTGTCCCATGATTCACAGGCTGGCATCAGGAAGAGAAGAGAGATAAAGTAACGCCCTACAATGTGAAAACTCTGCGGTTTGTGTAATAGGATACAGATCTGACGATGCAGGCTAAAAAATGCTGCACAGATGACACTGCCAGCAAGATGTTACTTTGAAGTAAATAGAGAATTATGAAATCCACCACAGAAAGCATTTTTTTGCATGGCATGTTTTGTATTGTATGTGTGTTTTAAAGTTTTTTCTTTTTTTAACTGTAGAATGTCTTAGGTATGGCATTTGTCGGTTTCCCCTTAGGCACCTCAATGGGAGTTGAAAAATGCGTCAAAAAAACAACTGCAGTGGGGGGGTGTCAAAGCTAGCTGATAAAAGATCTGCTTCTACACAGTTTCGGAACATTACAGGAGCCTCCTGTGTGATGCAAGTGTGAGGGAATGAATGTCACAGTAGTACAGTGTTGGCAGATGGGATAAGCCCCCTGCTTCTGAGTGAAATGCATCCAGCTGTGCATTTGAAACAGGGAGTAATATGGCTGAAAAAAATATTACGGAAGCACAGAAATAACTGTTGCTTCAGAGTTATGACTGTACAAAGAAGCACTGCCATTATAGAAATAAATATATATATATATATATATATATATATATATATATATATATATATTTTTTTTTTAAACTCAGGTATGCTTTAAAAAGGTAGTTAACGAAAGGTACTAGTTTTTAAAAGACCAGCTGTGTATGAACCCTTCGTGGCAATGGTCCATGGAAAAATAATATGCAAAGTGGTGCCACCTTCTGGAAGCGGCTACCTATGAGTCAAAGTGTGATTTTTTTTTTTTAAACAAGCCCTGGAACATGACAAGGAAAAACAGCCAAATCATGCTGATGTTTAGCCAAGTATGGAGAGTTGGCATGTCTAGACTCCCTTGTCATGTCCCAAGACATGTTAAAAATTCAGACTATGACTCATAGGGAGCCACTTCCAAAATAAGCCACTAAGTGAGACTGTTCTGGGAAATACCCCTTTGCAGTTTAAGGGAGTGAAACACATAAAAGAGCTAAAAAATAAGTGCAGCATCCAAAAAGTTTCCATAATACCAAGCTTACCATGGCAAATCCAACATCTGCTTTCTTTAGCGCAGGCCCATCATTGGTCCCGTCACCAGTTACTGCTACCACTTGCCTTTGATCACAGACAGTGCTGTCAATTATACCTGAAGTTAAGGATATAGGTCATCAGTGCAGGAAATTACATGTAAAACACCAACAATACACAGTAGAATATATTTAGAAAAGTAAATGATATAAGTAGTTCTCTGTTGGAATACAACCCAACACTGAGGAGAAGCCAGAACATTAGCACTTACCTTTCACTAATGTATGTTTATCAGTTGGAGATGATCTAGCCAGTACACGAAGCTTCGGCCAAATTTTATCTATCCGTTCTTGCTCAATCTGTTACATGAAACAAAGTATTAACAAATGAAACAAAATACAAGTGAGAGGCAGGGAACAGGAGGAGGTAGAGCGCTAGTTACTTCTCCTTTTTCATTCCGTATTCTCCGGTTGAATTCTTTTCCTTCTACGCACAGGAAGTCCTCTCCAGGGTGAAGAATTCCACATTTTGTGGCAATGGCGCGGGCCGTGTTTATGTTGTCCCCTGTAACCATACGTACAGTGATGCCTGCACGCTGACATTTTCTTATGGCATCCGGTACCTAGGGGAGGTGAAAGCCTTGTAAGATTCACTCGACATATATGGCTACTACAAGCTAACCTACTCAAAGACTATTCAGATTTGAGCTCAGCCGGTGAACTGAATCCAGTTAGAAGAACCACATTACACAAGTACACTTATTCTGAAAATTCTCACTTTCCTGTCCCCACGTACCTCTGGTCGGACAGGGTCTTCAATCCCTACCACGGCAAGACAGGTGAGTCCACTCAAAATATCATTTTCGTTTTCCCAGTCAGGCTCAGGTTCTCCTGCGGGAAAATCTCGATAAGCCAAGCATATTGTTCTCAGGCCCTCAGATGCCATTGGCTCGATCACGCTTTTAGCCATATCATCTCTATCCCTTGGTCTGAAGACTTTGGCTTCTCCACTTGCACTGATAATTTTGAAGCACCTAAAATGCAGAAGAGTTAAGAGAAAGCCTCACTTTACATTGGCTACAATACGCACATTATATATGAATATGGCCAACGTTTCACAAGGAAATGCATGCATTATTTATTGCCCAGAGATTACTGGCAGAAAATCGCTATCTGAAAGCATACAATATCAGTGACTAGATCATTAATCCACCCCAACCAGGAACCTAGACGTCTGGGTTACTCAGCGACTCAAGGCTTTACCTGAACATTTTAACAGAAGTAATCTACTTTTAAATTCACCAGCTATTAACACTGGCCAAACCCAGTACAGAAGGAAGTACATGATTCCAAGTAATGTGATGCAAGGAATGGATTGAAGTCTAATAGTGAGTAATGACTAAATATATGATACCAGTAGACGTTGGCCCATTTGCAAAAACAGTTTAGAGTTTTTTAGAATAATCAAGAGGGAGGCTACACTCTGTATACTGGCATTAATATATTCTAAGATCTGAGAGCACTTTCCTGTGGTAGGTCAAGCATCAGGCATTCTCCTTCTGACCCCAAATGCATCTCCTGCATCTGTAATGAAGCACGTCAGCGCAGGTAATAAAGTATTCATTCTTTTACCTCAAGCACAGGATACAGTGACGTAAAAGGGAAATAATGGCATTCTGTTGCATGCCTGAAATCAAATACCTGCCAGATAACTTGTGTCAGCTCATGTGTGTGACCTACTGCATTTTCTGTGACTACCAACATAACAGAATACAAAACCTATGCTGAGATACAATGCTAGTTCTTAAAGGGGCTGTCCATCTTTTAGTAAGTGATGGCCTATTCTCAGGAAAGGGCACCACTAGCTGATCTTCCAAGGTCTGCCACCCCCCACCCCCACCAATCGCCTGTTCAACAATAGCTCAGGCACTGGAAGCAGGCAGCTCTGCTTACATTGTAGTCAAAAGGAGCAGGGCTGCAATGACGAGCACTACAAAGTAGACGGAGCCATCTGCTTCCAGCGCCAGAGCTACTGCCGAACATCTGATTGATGGGGGCAGGGTGTCAGACCCGTGCCAATCAGCTAGTGATGACCTATAGGCTGTCACTTAAGCCAAATATGCAGCAACCCATCTCCCTTGAGAACAAAAAGCATGTTGAAATCCAACAAGCCTGACCCCTTCTTTACCCCCGACATCTTTCATTTGAGCACCACCATATGCAGGTCAGTCCTGTAGAAATTGGCGGGAGAAGCTGACATTCATCTAATATATATGGACACCTTTACAATTCACTTTAGGACACCAAAACATAAAAAGGTAAAGATTGTAGGAGGGTGTTTCATCGAAGCACTGTTTGGCCGAGAAACTTGTGCCTCTAGGTCAGGGATCAGCAACCTTCAGCACTCCAGCTGTGTGGGAAACTACAACTCCCAGCATGCTCCTTTCACTTGAGTTTAGAGAACAGCCAATCAAGTGTGCACGATGGGAGATGTAGTTTAACACCTGGAGTGCCGGAGGTTGCAGCAATGTGTAAGGATTGCTAAAATGTATAAAATGTTGCATTTTTACACAAACCCCTCCCCATGATACAGTCATGGGCGTTCTGAGCTTTTATCCATGGTAGCACAGTAATCTCATGGGGCAGGGTTACAATAAAAGCTGGATACTTACTTTTTGAGGACAATCTCAGAGGCACCCTTGCTGAACATTCGGTAACTGCCATCATTGTTTTTTAACACCGTGCTCATTGACTTTCTCACAGAATTAAAAGTGTACACTTTAAATAAGGTTTCCTCAGGGATCTCATTTCTGACATCTTGATAATCCCGTTTTAGATCCAAAATAAATCCCAGCAAGGCACATTCAGTTTTGTTCCCGACATGGCGTGGTAGGCCGCCTTCTTTTTCAGGAGGCTAGTGAAAGGAGATCAGTCACATACATTAGACGGGAAATTAAGACACATAAGACTTTACCACAACAGATTGTTACTTACAGGATGTTCCACTTCTCCTGTCACTACCTAATCACTTGCATTCCCCATGTAATAACAATCCTGGGACCATCATTTCTAATGACTGTGTTGTGCCATTCCTCTATTATTCCTACTGAAGGCTTATGAATGCATTTCCAGCAGTCTGCATAAAGGTCTGTCTGGGTGTTAGCAGCTGGGGATGTGTCCCTGCACAATCAGACACTGGCAACATAGATTGGATAGTATCAGACTAAGTAGGGACCCACCCTCAACTGGTGCCACCCTGCAGGACCTCAATTGTAAACTGCTGACACGTCATAACAAGGAAGATAAAAAAGGAAATCCCCATAAAAGTCTGACGCATCTTTAGAAAAAAAGATTTGCAAGGGTTTTCATACTGCAGTGTTTCATGCGAACTCCAAGATGTGCAGAGTTAGGGCTCATGCACACGACGGTTGTCGTTAGGGCTCATGCACACGGATACCGGCCATGTGCATTCCACATTTTGTGGAACAGCTGGCCCCCTAATAGAACAGTCCTATCCTTGTCCATAATGCAGACAAAAATAGCATATGTTTTATTTCTTTGTAGAACAGACCTACAGACATGGAACTCACACAGAGTCATTTTCGTGTTTTTGGAACAGACACGGACAAAAAATACGTTTGTACGCATGAGACCTTACAGATAGTTACGTTAAAAAAGCCCAATTCTAAAAGAAGGCTGTAATATATCCCACGTGGTATAAAACGTTTCATTTATGCCGTCCATACCATAAAGGTATACTAATATATACTGGCCTGACAGAGCCCAAAAGTACAAGCCCAAGAGATATACTTCACATGTCCAGGATCTTTTCAAGGCATATACACCAAACACAGGCCTTAGGGTTAGATGTATAAAGAAGAGAAGATAATACTAGTAGTGCTAGACATATAGTTACCAAGATTTTTGAGGTGTAAGCACAGTTGACAGAAATCCCAGTAGTGAGGAGCTGCAGCACGTTCTCGGGGATGGACTCTGCATCAGGAATCTTCCGGTAATGTTTCTCGGTCATGTAGGCTGGACAACAGTCATCCGGTTCATAGTCAACGTTCCAGTTTTATCTGAACAGATCGCAGTGGCGTTTCCCATGGTTTCACAAGCATCCAGATGCCTGACCAAGTTATTATCCTTCATCATTTTCTACAAAGAGAAGAAAAAGACACAAGGTACATTTTCACTCCACTGAAGCACAATGACAGCTTGTTACCAAGCCCGGCCGACGGTTGATTGCACTCATGGTTTTCTAGCAAGGAAATACACACAAAACAGATTCATCTAAAAAATCATCATCTATCCCCTTTGCGTCCATTTTTGGGGACGTCTGTTTCGTGGTCTAGATCCTGGTCACACTATCTGCATATGCTTCTGTTATTCCATCCATCACTGTACACATACAACCATTCATCTCTAGGATTTCTGTAGTACTTCAAATTGATGTACCCGATGAATATATAGTGTAATATTTACTGGCCACTAATCACCTATCCAGATTATGTCATCGGCAGTTTCACTCACATGAAATGAAGAAATGCATTGTTAACAGAGGGTGTCCATTTTTGAAACCCTTCCTACCCACAGACACATGGAGAAAGTATACTTACCCGCTCCCCGCCACTCAATTCTGGCACCTTTGGTCCATCATGCTAGGGTTCCCCGCTTGTCACCTTCCGGAGTAGATGAGGGGCAGTGTGCCGCTGCCGCCAATGACTGGTCGCAGCGATGATGTGTCCCCCTAACAGCACCTGACCCAGTGATGTGCCTCTTTGTATGGGAGAAAGCCTGCAGCTGCAGTTCTTAAAAGGGATATTTCTTAAACTACTCAGGGGGTTGCCCCATGAAAAACATTCTAGTTTTCAACCCAACAGTTTTGTAATTGCATGTAATGAAAAATGTAGTATTGCCTCTGAGTTATTCAATAGAATGTATCTGTATAGCGCCACCTGCAGTTTGGTCTTTTTTCTAATTTCTCTGTCCTGCTCACTGAGAAGGCCGCACATGCTCAATTCCATCCTTCAACTGCCACAAGGTGCAGTAGAAAGGACACACCCTCCTAAGCTGCCACCCTTGAAATAAATCTAGAAGAGCAACTGTGGCAATGAATGGGGAGATCTCTGGATCCCGGGAAAGAGACCGGCATGCCAAATGCATGGATGTATCTTATGTAATGCATTTACCAAGTCTAAACCAGGTTATGCTTGATCTACCATAGACTATTCCTAGTCAGATGTAGAAAGCTCTTACCTTAACAGAGTAAGCCAGAGAAATGGTTACTGCAAGTGGAAGACCTTCTGGCACGGCTACTACCAAAACCGTTACTCCAATGATGAAAAACTTCACAAAATACTGGACGTAGATTGGTGTACACTCCGCCAACCAGGGGCGTTTCTGAACCCAGAAATTGTCGATCACAAAGTACAGAACAAGGATGATGACCGTTATTGCAGACATCACCAAGCCTTGAAAGAGCAGACAACAATGTTAGGTTTGCAGATTACATGACCCAGATAGACACTGGCCACACAAAATAAAAAGCCTTTAGACATGCCAGTCACAAAATGCAGAAAATGAACCGTGTGAACAAGGCCTTACCAGCAATTCTAAAGTCACGTTTGTGTTTGGTTAAGAAGAATTAAAGAGCCATCTGATTTAGACATAACATTTCATTTATCATAAAGTGTTAAGATTTCCACTGTTTTATATTCATTTACCATAAGCTGTCCATAGACGTGAGATACTTACCTGCAGACCATGGGCAGATTCAGGTAAAGCTGGCCATACACATTAACTACATGTCAGCCTAAACAGGACAATTTTGTCGGGGTCAGGCTGACATCTAATGTGTATGGGAGTCAACAGAGTCTCTCCTCTGATGGTCATACACATTAGGTAGATGTTGGCCCAACGCTCATTTGGCCAACAGCTAACTCACATGAACCCCTTACACGTGAATGCTTGTGTAGAGAAAGTGTGTATGTGTTCTGAATAGGGAGAGGAGAGTAAGCTGCTAACAGTCTGAACAATAGGATAGGGCATGCTGAAATCAACAGTCCAATCCTTCTTTCCCGACATCTCGTGTTATGTTATGGGGGGTTTGATGTTGGAACCACCATACATATTAGATGGTCAGTCAGAATAGAGTTTGGTCAGCATTAAGTTAATATGCATTGCCAGCTTTACACTCTTCCCACTGAGAGCACATGCAACCAAGAGTGGTGGTGGTGGTGGTAATAGTGGAGAACTTGGGAGGAATAGCTGTCGGTGATGTATGGTTGCTTAACTTTCAACAAACTCTGCATCAACAGTAACACCATTCCTGGACACTATATCACTTGCATTTGCCATTTCTAGCGTTTTAACTTTGGGCATGCTGTAACTCTAGTTTGCAGTTCTCTGACACATGGTGTGTGCAGAGTAGTGGCCATCCACTGCACACAGAAAGCAAAAGGAGAATATCCTTGTCCCACAGTCAAGTTTGCCATCAAAAACAGAAATCGGATGGACGCCATTATAAGCAATGACATCTACCTAAAAACAGATCCATCATACCTCTTATGGCTCTGTTAAGAAGAGAACCTAACTACAGTCATACGATACACATTTTTTACATTTTTGGGCCATGTCCTGGTTACGTTATAGGCATTTATTTTTTTTATATCTAAATGAACTCTGTGTGCAGTTTGAAAGCCCTCTCGCCCACAACATATATAGCACGCAGAACTAAAAGTATAAGTCAATTGTTGACTGCCAGAATAACAATCTATAGATAGCAAGAAAGTCATTGGAAACAGCTTGCTATTAAATAGAAAGGAGGGTTTGAAATACCTGCTTTGCCAATCTGAACGGCCAATTTAGTAAGTTTTCCTTGCAAAACAGATTTTTCCTTCTTTGGCAAATTTGATTTCTTTTTGTCCTCTCCGTCACCACCGTCCTCACTCTTAAGGGGCTGCATCTCCATAGCTGCGCCATCTTGAGCTTTTGCTATAAAAAAGACCCACATGTTTTAATAGTATTTATTAGCCCAGGAAAGTCTAAAAATCAGGGACTTAAAAAAAAAAAAAAAAAAATTAAAAATTAGTTTTTTTTCCCCCCAAGAATAAAAGAAATGACTAAAGAAAAATACCTTTGTTACGATTTTCAATGGTGCCATCTTGTTTTTTGCCTGTAAAATAAATATATGGATTCTTATTAAAACACTTTTATGGAAAGCTTCATCAAAATTAATGCTGCAGGGACAATTCTGCAGAAAGATGGCATACTGCATTTTCTTAATTGCATCATCACTTTTATTACTTTAGGTACCAGGCATCAGAAGTGTAGCTGCTGAGGTTAGAGCCCCGGTTACCAGAAGAGTACCAACAAGCCACCATATTGCAAGGGTCCTTAGATGCAGGATTAGGGCAACAAATCTTTTGTACCAGAAGGGAGTTTTTCTACTATCCTGTACAGTCATGGCCAAAAGTTTTGAGAATGACACAAATATTATATTTTCACATGATCTGCTGCCCTCTGGTTTTTATGTGTGTTTGTCAGATGTTTTTATCACATACAGAAATATAATTGCAATCATATTATGAGTAACAAAAGCTTATATTGACAGTTAGAATGAGTTAATGCAGCAAGTCAATATTTGCAGTGTTGACCCTTCTTCTTCAGGACCTCTGCAATTCTCCCTGGCATGCTCTCAATCAACTTCTGGACCAAATCCTGACTGATAGCAGTCCATTCTTGCACTATCAATGCTTGCATTTTGTCAGAATTTGTAGGTTTTTGTTTGTCCACCCGTCTCTTGATGATTGACCACAAGTTCTCAATGGGATTAAGATCTGGGGAGTTTCCAGGCCATGGACCCAAAATCTCTATGTTTTTTTCCCTGAGCCATTTAGTTATCACCTTTGCTTTATGACAAGGTGCTCCATCATGCTGGAAAAGGCATTGTTGATCGCCAAACTGCTCTTGGACGGTTGGGAGAAGTTGCTCTCGGAGGACATTCTGGTACCATTCTTTATTCATGGCTGTGTTTTTAGGCAAGACTGTGAGAGAGCCGATTCCCTTGGCTGAGAAGCAACCCCACACATGAATGGTTTCAGGATGCTTTACAGTTGGCATGAGACAAGACTGGTGGTAGCGCTCACCTCGTCTTCTCCAAATAAGCGGTTTTCCAGATGTCCCAAACAATTGAAAAGGGGATTCATCAGAGAAAATGACTTTACCCCAGTCCTCAGCAGTCCACTCCCTGTACCTTTTGCAGAATATCAGTCTGTCCCTGATGCTTTTTCTGGAGAGAAGTGGCTTCTTTGCTGCCCTCCTTGAGACCAGGCCTTGCTCCAAGAGTCTCCGCCTCACAGTGCGTGCAGATGCACTCACACCTGCCTGCTGCCATTCCTGAGCAAGCTCTGCACTGCTGGTAGCCCGATCCCGCAGCTGAAACACTTTTAAGAGACGGTCCTGGCGCTTGCTGGTCTTTCTTGGGCGCCCTGGAGCCTTTTTGGCAACAATGGAACCTCTCTCCTTGAAGTTCTTGATGATGCGATAGATTGTTGACTGAGGTGCAATCTTTCTAGCTGCGATACTCTTCCCTGTTAGGCCATTTTTGTGCAGTGCAATGATGACTGCACGTGTTTCTTTAGAGATAACCATGGTTAACAGAAGAGAAACAATGATGCTAAGCACCAGCCTCCTTTTAAAGTGTCCAGTGGTGTCATTCTTACTTAATCATGACAGATTTGGTCTCCAGCCCTGTCCTCATCAACACCCACACCTGTGTTAATGGAGCAATCACTGAAACGATGTTAGCTGGTCCTTTTAAGGCAGGGCTGCAATGATGTTGAAATGTGTTTTGGGGGATAAAGTTCATTTTCTAGGCAAATATTGACTTTGCAAGTAATTGCTGTTAAGCTGATCACTCTTTATAACATACTGGAGTATATGCAAATTGCCATTATAAAAACTGAAGCAGTAGACTTTGTAAAAATTATTATTTGTATCATTCTCAAAACTTTTGGCCATGACTGTAGATATGATTTAAAAAAAATAAATAATAATTTTGTCCAGGCTCTGTGCTCTAATTGGACCCTTTTGCGGGTCTGTAAACCACCTCGATTTTCTGTACAGTAAACAAGGTCCATTGTCTTTCAGGCTCTGTGCACACTGGTGTCATAGGTTCCATTATTACAGGAGCCACAAGGATAGTGTTTTTTTTTTTTACCGCTATGGCTAGACTGTCACTAAAATCAAACCCACCACAACTAGTGCAGGTTTTTCTGGTCCCATGGCAGTTCAAAATGCAACGTGCTCTTGGTATGGTTTTCTCATACAAGTCAAATGTGCCCGTATTAAAGTTGAAAAGGAAAAAAAAAATGTAAAAAAAAAAACCCGACAAACTAAAAAATTCATGTCACTTTAGAAGCCTGAAAAAAAGCACAAAACCAAATGAAGAAGCCTGATGGATATGACAAATCAAATTGCCATATAACTGGTAGATGAAGTTTCACAAATAGTGCAGTAGAGTATTTGATCAGTAACAACAGGAAACAGAAATAAGATGCACCCTAGAGAAGTGGGTAAAAATGTCAGTGTATATTATGGAGCGAATACTAGTGAGCGATTCCATTACAGAAATGCCTACTAGTACACAGCAGGACCAGGGAGCAGTGAATACAGTGTTACTGGTACTGGCTGTACTCTCTGGTCTTTTCCGGGTGCTGCACTGTCTTGACTACATACAGCGTCAGGACATGGTGCACGCACTGTGATCCGACGCTGTGTGAAGTCAGGTTACAGTGCAGAGAGGCATCCGGAGAAGACAAGGGCACAGTGATTGCAGGAAGAGCTGCTGGATCTGCAGCCCTGTCCATAGCTGGAGAGGTAAGTTAAAGGGAACCTGTCATCAATTTTATGCTGCCCATACTAATGGCAGCATAAAGTAGAGACCAGTGACTTGATTTCAGAGGTCATTTAAAAGTTAAAAGTAAGTGGTTGCCGAGGAACATTATCACAAACATTGCATCCCAGGAAAAGAGTCACGGCCACCTGAGAAGAGTCCTGGTTATTCATGAATTCCTGTTCTCCCTGCCCACCTGCTGATGACTGACAGTCTTCTACTTAGTTTTCTCCCTTTCTCTCTAGGAGAGAACTGCCAATCATCAGCAGATGGGCGGGGAGAGCAGGAGATTATGAATAACCATGTCTCTTCTCAGGTAGATTTGACACTTTTCAAGGCCTGGGCTGCAATGATTATGATACTGGTTCTCGGGAACTGCTTACATTTAGCTCATGAGTGACACACCGCTGAAATCAGCATTTCTGTCCCTATTTTAGGCTGCCCTCTGAGGTCAGCATAAAGTTGATGACAGGTTCCCTTTAAATGGGTTGTCCGAGTTATGTAAAAAAATAAATATATATATATATATATACATACACACATATATATATATATATATATATATATATATACACACACACAGCACTGTAAATCTGATGGTCAGCAGGATATACATAAGCTAAGCATGTTATATGCAAAAAAAAAAAAAAAATAGCTATTTCCTTATTTTCCATGTTCTCCCAGCGGCGCTTTGTTTATTTGCAATAACAACTCACAAATATCTGTGGGCGTCAAAAAAAGACTGCTGTGCAAAGGGAGTGAATAAAAGTGCTGCCCTGAGTGACATGTCTGCCTGCTGGGATACTCAGCAGCATTTTATATGTACAGTCCCAGCTGTACAATGATACCGCTTCCCCCTACCTGTTTTTGTGCAATGCTCTGCTGAACTCCTCCAGTCTGTCAGCTCTGTGTTTACAAGAGGGAAGATCCTGTGTCCAGGATTTGTCTCTTCACTGCCTGCAGCTGCTCAGCAAAGCCGCCAGCCCTGAGACTGTGCTGCTGAGAAAGGGTTAAACTTTCCTAAAGAATCCAGTGGAGGGTAGGTGGGGGGCAGACAGCAGCAGATGGCAGTGCAGGGGTGTGTGGCCAGAGCATCATCAGAGCAGGGAGATAGGTTGACATCACAGGTCACGTAACCCTCAGTGAGAAATTAACCAGTGCAGATTAAGTAACTGAATTCTAAACCCCTTATGTTTGCTCAATTAGAAACATACAAAGACAACCCCTTTAATTTATTTATTTTATGCCTGATAATTGAACCTCAGATCAGACCCCAATGAATGAGGGTCTAACTTAGGGGTGTGATCTGAGTTCTGATGAGGCTCTGATGACGAATGGGTGTGTGATCTGAGGTCTGATGAGGATGGAGTCTCTGATTTGGGGGTCTTATCTGAGGTCTGACGGGGGTCTGATGAGGAATGTGGGTCTGATTTAATTGTCTGATGAAGAGTGGAGGTCTGATGAAAAATGTTTTTTTTCTTCCTCTAACTCCTAAGTGCATCTTATGAAGCAAAAACGTGGTAGGTTTTATCTGTACCCCAGGAGCATAATTACAAATACTACAACGTTAGGTTATAGAGGATTACAAGAATTCCTAAACACAGCACTGGGAAGGCAGAAATGTTCCCCTATACATGTTTTGGCAGAAGCCAGTCTTAGGTGAGATGCAGTGACTGCAGAAGTAGCAGCATCTGACATGGCAGCTATTATTAGATGTAGCTACTATGTCTATTACAGTCCAGACATATCCCTTGGAGCAGTAAGCATTGCCTTACACCAGGGAAAACCCTGCTGGGGATTCCACTGAAAGCCACAGAGCGTCCTGTGCATGACAGGTCAGAAGATGCTATTTACAGCGGTGGGGCGGACATCAGTAATGTTTCAGGTCTGCCACTTGCCACTCATTTTTTATGTTAACCAGGATACAAGTCATTAGCCGTACCAGTGGTTACTACATTTCCAACATCCAATGCATACTGTCACTTTGATAAGCAGTATTTTACTACAGAACGACTTCAGCCTGATAATATAATAACTTACAGACTACAGATCCAGGAATCTACTGCTGAGCAAGCGTCTGTCAGCTGAGGCTCTCAATTTTAAGTCATTTGTCACCATAGCAACACTGCACTGCCAAAAGGACAGACTGTATGCCTTACAACTCAATGTCATCCTTCCTTATATGCTGTCGACATGAGACTTCAAGGGAAATTGTTCCCAGTCCAGGGAATCCATACAGATGGGTATTTGCTAGCAACCCCTTGCAGGGAATATAATGTATACTTTATTATACATTCCTGCTATGAGTGCCATTAAAACGCTAGTAGTACTTGTATTGTGCAAGACTTCTCAATGATATTTCACTCTGAGAATCTTTACAAAGCAATTCCAAGAAGAGCTGCTCTTAAAGGGGTTTATCACCCCATCCACAAGATACTGTAGGTGATAAAAGGTCTGATCACCAGGAGCCCCCCCAACAACTATAAAAGTACTCACCACACACACACACTGAATGTAGGTGTGCTTACATTTGCACCTCGCTGCTCCATTCCAACAGGAAAAAGGGGCTAGTTGCCCCATTTCCAGTGGTGGCCCCCAGCGATCAGACAACCCAACGGTCACTGTGGCTGAGCTCCAAAGATCCTGTGTGCAGATGGGTAAAACCTCCAGAAGGTCAACCATCACTGCAGCACTACACCAATGTGGGCTTTATGGCAGAGCGGCCAGAAAAAAAAAGCCTCTCCTCAGTAGAAGGCACATGAAAGCCTACCTAGAGTTAGAACTTTCTGGCATCAATTCTATGTGTTGGATCTGGAGTAAACCAGATACGGCTCATCAACTGTCCATTACCATTCCTACAGTGAAGCATTGTGGTGGCAGCATCATGCTGTTGGGGGTGTTTTCAGCAGCTGAGACAGATACACCGGTCAGAGTCAAGGGATGCTAAATAGAGCAAAGTACAGAGCTACTCTTAATGAAAAACTGACTCAGAGTGCTCTGAACAACAAACTGGGCCGAAGGTTCATCTTCCAAGATAATGACCCTAAGAACAGCCAAGAAAACACAGCAGTGGGTAGTACCTTAGGGACAACTCTTTTGTATGTCCTTGATTGAGCCAGAACCCTAACTTGAACCCAAACATCTCAAGAGAAAATGGCTGTCCACAGACAGTCCCCAACCAACATGACAAAGCCTGAGAGGATTTGCAGAGAAGAATTAAATAAAATCCCCAAATCCAGGTGTGCAAATCTTCTGGCATCATACCCAATAAGACTGGAGGCTGTAATAACTGCCAAAGGTGCTTCAACTGAGTACCGACTATAGAGTCTGACTAAAGTCAATGCAACGTTTTAGTTTTTCCTTTTCAATAAATTAGCAATGATTCTGTTTTCACTTTGTCATCGTGGGGTATTTAGTGCAGAATGATGGGGAAAAACTTTAATATTTTTTTTTTATTTTAGCACAAGGCCAGAACATAAAATGGGAAAAGTGAAAGGGTCTGAAGACTTTCCAAATGCAGTGTTTCCTATGGAGAAAACTTCTTCAATTAAAACAAATCTCTGCCAGACTGAAGTACTATAGCGACCGGCCCTGTAACTTTGTAAATACTAAAAACTACAACCCTTATCAGCATAAGCTTGAAGGTCAGTAAATCTTCAGAAAACTTTTCAATTGTCAGAGAGACATGTCATAGGACATGTCAAATTTAGTACTGAAATATACATACAGTAAAAATATTCTTAGGTTTTTATGTACATTACATTTTCAGCTCTGGCCGTTTCTCCTGTGGCCAACATTTTCGTCCAGCTACCCTTGCATTGAGTGTCGGACCGACATATGCAGTAGCTTTCCTTCCTCCTCTAAGTGCTGGTCTAGTGATCACATAATGAAGCAGGTGAAGCGGCCCAGACACATTTCATTCACGCTTTTCTAAATGTATAGAAATATATAGCTCTCTCATTACACAGTGGAGAAAGAAATGGGGGGGGGGGGACTGCATACTATAGCGCTATTAGTGGAATTGCTTGGACTGTGCAAGACCAGAGAGCTTAGAAATTGGGAAGCGTAAGCAAGAGCTGACTGTACTGCACTCTGGGGAGATGTTGAGGACTATCACATAGGCTGCTCACCTACAGAAAGTGAAGAGATCAGAGCTGCAGAGAGAGGAGTAAAGAAGCTAATAATGGTG
Organism: Rhinella marina; assembly: GCA_900303285.1. Taxonomy (NCBI): domain Eukaryota; kingdom Metazoa; phylum Chordata; class Amphibia; order Anura; family Bufonidae; genus Rhinella; species Rhinella marina. The sequence goes on from ONZH01027283.1 coordinate 50,823, forward strand.
AAATTTACACTGGGAGCATTTCTTCTTTACAGATATAGTTAAAGTAATGGTAAGGATTACTCCAGATATTTTTTATATAATTCATGGGATAACCCCTTTTATGGTATATTCACACAGAGGTTTTTAATGGTGCGTTTTGCTGTAAAATTGCCAGCACAGGAAATATGAAATGCAGGACAAACAAAAGCCTTTTCTTTAATTAGGCAGCTTTTTGGGGGGTATCTAGGCTTTGATAAAAAGCTGCCAGTTGAAGACTTTGCTGTTTTTGTCTGGTGTTTTGATCTGTGCTTACATATTTTTTTTGTCTATCCAAATTTACGCGGGGATAAAAAACACAAAAAACAAAAAACACACAAAAAAAAAAAAAGACAGCTAGAAAAGCCAACTAATATGTCCCCCAGGAGGTCATTAAAAGACCTCTGGAGGACTGACTGTTTTTTTCTTTTTTTAACACTTTTTTTCCCACTGTTTCCACTGTAACTGGGGCATCCACAGGAGCCCCAGTTACAGGGGAAAACAGCCCCCTGGGGGCTCATTACACACAGGCAGAGCTGATCAGGGTCTCCTTAGACACTGCAGCACTGCTCTGGCCCCGAGACACCCGGCGGTCACGTGACCGCCGGGACTAACACAGGAAGCGGCGCTGCGGCTTCATTCCCGCTGCGCCGGCTGAGCAGGTAAGTCTCTCCTCCGGCTTAGGAGAAGACAGAAGCGGTAATAAACCGCTCCTGTCTTCTCCTCAGGGTCCCCGCTCTGTCTGTGAGCCGGGACCCGACCTGCTCCTGCTAGATTGCAGGAGCAGGAGCTTTAATCCCAGCGCTGATGAGCGCTGGGATTAAAGGGCCGCCTGCACGTCTATATACGTGCTATCTGCAGGGGGCATGTGCAGATAGGACGTATATAGCCGTATGGCGGTCGTGAAGGGGTTAAGGAGCTAGGTGCACAATAGTAACAAAGGTCTAATTTTAGACATTTCTGTGTCATCACAACCAACAATGTCAGGTTGATGTAACATACTTTTCTTTTCCTTCTTTTCTTTCTCTTCTTCGTTTTCTCCCGCTCCAAGTAAAGTGAATATAATTCCAGTTTGAGAATTCACTCCGATTGCAGTGACAACCATTTTTCCCGATCCTTCCATAACATGTGTACCTTTAAAAGAGAAAAACAACTGTCAAAACAAAAGATTTTAAGCCATAAGTATAGCGGCCTCATCTAATCCGTCCGTACATTTACACACATTCATCATCACATCTGGGTGGAAAACCAAGAGCTTTGTACCTGCTCAGTACTATGTGGATGAAGGGAAAACATCTGCCCTAACAACACATGGCACCACCGATCCTTTCATATGCAATGGTCGGAGAAACCAGACTGCCTACCTGACTAAATCCTTTCCTTCAACTTGACTACCCATCAATGGTCTTGTTTTGTAGGGATCACAATAATGGTTTATGGGCACACACTGTTCTAACCCAGGGTTTGAAATTTTGACTGTCATTCTATGAGAGAATGTATCAGCAGGCTAAACAAAGACACAGCAGATATTTTCCACTGTGGATTGTGCTGAAAGTCTACAGTCTGAACCACGCTCTAAATCCTTACAGATTTCTTCCCGGCCTCAGACTCTATTTTCAGATTCTGATGTGCTAGTGTAGGTCTCATTGATTCTAGGGCTAATGCTCAATCTAAGGGCTCATGCACACAGCTGTATGCATTTTCTTTGGTCCGAAGGGAAAAAAAAAAAAAAAAAAAAAAAAAAAAAAAAAAAAAAACACGGCGACACCCATATTGCATTAGTTTTTTTTTTTGCGGATCCTTTGCAACAATGCCTGTCCTTGTCCACAAAACAGACAAGAATAGGACATGTCTTTTTTTGTGGAACAGACAGGCGGACATACAGCTACAGAACGCACAAAGTCATTTCCATTTTTTTTCAAGCCCCATTGAAATTAATTCTTCCATACACGGACCAGTAAAAAAAGAAAACTGAAAGGGAAGAAAAATAAGTTTGTGTGCATGAGCCCTAAGCCTCAACCATGCAACCCTTCTTTTCCAGTTTCCTTGTTCTTTAAAAAGCAGAAGAGACTCTTGTAAGTGTTGTAGTTTCTTCCATTTGATAGCTTTATTCTTCTTCTTTATGACTTTCCCTATTAAGAATTTTTGTGAGCCCTGCACCTTGTCTATTACAGCTTGACACTAAGTTTGGTCCTTGTATGCTCTAAAAGAATCCTTAGCCTTTCACAGCATTAAACGCTTTGATGGTTGGAAAGCAGTGTGTGTGTTAGGGCTTATCACTGTAATCAATAACTGGTAGCAGAGTGTATCTGCAGTGTGTGGACCGTAAGTATGATTTTTGCTCAATCTGTAATCCAAGTGGAAGGCAAGTACAAGATTGGGCGAGTATAAATAGGTTACCCTATGGCAGTCACACCCACATCATGGGAAAGTGTGTACTTGGCAAAACCAAACCATAAAACGCAGTCTTACGGAGACGCATACAGAAAGCATATGAGCTTTATAGGGCTCCTATATAATTATCCAAGCAGAAAAAGGAAGAAAAGGTAACCTACCAGAAAGCAGCAGAAGGTCCTTCTCCAGTGTCTTCTTAACATGATCAGATTCTCCAGTTAATGAACTCTCATCAATCTTAAGATCATTCCCCTGAATAAGAACGCCATCAGCAGGCAACAGATCACCTAGAGTACAGAACATAAATGAAACCTAGGACACAGAACAGGCACATTACGAGTCAATGAAATATGTGCACTTACCATATTTGATTTGTGCAATGTCTCCAACAACGATATCAGCCACTGGGATTTGGATAACTTGACCTCCCCGCAGGACTGTAAATTTCTGCTCTTGTTCAATTCGGTTTTGCAGTCCTCTAAACTGTTTCTCTTTACTCCAGTCATTGAAAGCAGTTACCAACACCACACATACAACTGACAGAAGGATTGCAGCTCCTTCAATCCAACCTGCTTCACTTTCTTCCTCCTCTATAGCACCAGTGGATGCTCCACACACTGAAACAGAAAAAGTGGTTCACGCAATCTGTATACAGTAATGTGGTCAGCCCTCCTAAAGAACAGGCTTAGCAATTTCATGCACACATGTGGAACATCCGGGACCCCCGCTGATCAGCTGTTTGAGAAGGTACCGGCAATCCTGTGAGCGTCATGGCCTTCTTGCAGCTTACCAAGCGCAGTGCTGGACATTGTATAGTTGTTGTGCTTGGTATCGCACTCAGTCCCATTCACTTGAATTGAACATGTCGACACTGGCCTTGGAAAAACTGAGAGAAGACCATGGTGCTCACAAGAGTGAGGGCTCCTTCCCAAACAGCTGATCGGCGGGGATCCCAGGAGTCAGACTCCCACCGATCAGATACTGAGAAATCTCAGAAAACCCCTTTAAACTATCAACATGACACTTATTATGCCACTTATCTAGAGCTTTTATAAAATTAGGTAAGCATCAGAAAACTGAATTATATAAAATTGTCTTAGGGTGCAAGCCCCACTACCCAGTTCTAAACTGCCACTGGAAATAACATGAGCAACCATATGTCATGTCACAGATTGTCAAGCACACCACCATATGCAATGCCTAATGTTCACTAAATTGGCACGATCACCCTTCCTCTTTTCCGTTTCAGGGTGACAATGTCTCAAAATGTCAATGTCTGCAAAATAACAACTATAATAACCTTGTTGAGAGATACAGAAAGTCAAAATGTCATACGTGTTGCATATCATGCACATTACTGTATTACGACCAATTATAAATGAACACCTTCAGTCTGTTTACACAGCTGTAGTGCCAACATAATCGTAGACCCACGTGACCACTGCAGCCAATCTCGTGCCATGTTCCTCTGAGGCTGGTGATTGGCACTGCTGTAGTCGAGTAAACAAATCTCTCTGGGGAATAATGGAGCAGTAGTGCTGGAAACATGAGGAGTATAGCTTTTTACATAATCACATTTAGTGGGTTTGGCCTCCTTTTTAACTCAGACAACAGCTTAAAGGGATTGTTCAGTGTCAGGATTTTGATGACCTATCTTCAGGATAGCAAATAATTAGTTTGAGAGAAGCACCAACTCGGCCTTCAGACCTCCAGAGATGCACCAGCACGTCCAGGACCTTTGATCCAATCAGTCCATCGAATAGCTGAATATAAACAGAAGGACGGCAGCATCCCAATTCCAAAAAGGCTTTTCTTTATTCAAGTGGGTTCCATAAAAAATGTACAAAAAGTGTGGCCATTAGGAGGGCCAATGCAACGTTTCGGCTAATATCTAGCCTTTATCAAGCATGCTTGAGAAAGGCTAGATACTAGCCGAAACGTTGCATTGGCCCTCCTAATGGCCACACTTTTTGTACATTTTTTATGGAACCCACTTGAAGAAAAGCCTTTTTGGAATTGGGATGCTGCCGTCCTTCTGTTTAGATTGAGCTATCTTCAGGATAGGTCATCAATATCAGATCGTCAAGGATCGGACTCCCGAAAGCGCTGCCAATCAGCTAGTTGAAGGGGTAAGGGCACTTGTGCAAGCACTGCGCTCTCTTCAACGCTTACCAGTATATATCTCCCATGTACAGACTGTGCAGTGTAATTACACCTCTCTCTTCAGTTCCCTTGAATGGGAGAAGAAGCTGTAATTACCCTGCTCCGCCACAACCAGGGAGACCATGTGCAGGTAAACTTTGAAGAGGACGCAGCGCTGACCCAAGTGCTGCAATCTCTTCAAACAATCACTCCACATTATATATGTCCTGCATACCTCATCACTTAGCCCTAGTTCACACTTCAGTTATTTGATCAGTTATCTCCATCAGTTATTGTGAGCCAAAACAAGGTGTGGGTCAAAAACACAGAACAGGAGGAAATCTTGCCATTATACCTTATCTCTGAGTCCACACCCGTTCAGCAAATTTTGCGGAATGGTTGTGGACCCATTCAAAAACAGAGTGTGTCCCATTCTTGTCAGCAATTGCGGACAAGAATAGGCATTTCTATCATAGGGCCGGGCCATGTGAGGGCCACAAAATACGGAATGCACACGGTTGGTGTCCGTGTTTTGTGGATCGAAATAACTGACCAAATAACTGAAGTGTGAACTAGGCCTAAGTGATAAAGTATGCAGGACATATATGTGCAGTGATTGGCCATCGCTCAGCTGGAGTCCCTTAGTTGAAAAATGATGGCAGAATCTCTAACAGTGCGGATGATGCCACTGGGGTCTGAAGATATTTCATAGTAGGCAGACCATATACTAAGGGGAGCCAGGCATCACAGGCTACATTATAGAATAATGCAGCCAAGTTATTTATACTAGATTTCATTATAATTTCATAAAAAGCATCCGTATAATAAAAAATGAATATGGTTTTTACACATCGCTAATTAAATAAGACATTTGGATATTGAAATGCATACCGGTTACACGAGAAGATTAAATATCCCCAAGAAAAACACAGCAGAAAATTCCTTGAACTTTTCGCACTAGTTCTAGCAGATTTATCCATTTCATTTTACGATGGACCCACCACTGAGCACATTACAAGAGTTATCACACACAATCCAGTGCCACTGGTATCATTAATACTCACATTCATTATCCGAACCAGGGGGACGGTAAAAAGAAAGGACTAGAGAGATTATGGCTGCTATTTCTAATATAATTAACGTTACATCCTGTAGTGCTTCCCATACTAACTGAAGAAAGGTTTTTGGCTTTTTAGGAGGTATAATATTCTTTCCAAATACTTCTTGCCTCCTTTCAAGGTCTGCCAGATTTCCACTCAAACCTGCGGAGAAAAATACAGAATAGGTACAAATTAGAAGCAAATCTTGGAACAAATGAAAATGGCAGAATGTGCTTGAAGTATAGGAAGCAAAAGCTCCAGTAATCCAAACCCCCCAGATACTGAACCCCAAACTGCAGGACATGGATACCTGGAGCAGGGGTGACCCAAATCACACAGAGAAACTTCATAACCAGGTTCTCAGGAAAGTCCTGGATAAAATGGACTGCCGGGAGCCATGTAACCATTTTAAAGGGGTGTCCTAGTAACTAAACGTTATCTTCTATCCACTGCAAAGGAGATAATTAACCGATCGGGGAAGGTCCCAGCATTCAGATCCTCCATCAATTTGATAGTTATCCCCTATCCACAGAGATACCTAATTTACCAAATGCCCCTATAAAGGGGTTATGGAATGACTGGTGTAAAAAATGAAAAATCAGACACCATGCAGTACATGACGTTAGCTTTCCAAGATGACTAGAACCAGCCCTATACCGCACATGGGTCTTGAGATCTTCACATTTATTGCTCTGCTAGATTTATATAAAGCTGGCAGCTCAGGGGGCGGGTCCTGTCAGATGCAACTCTCGCCCTGTCACTACCAAGCCTCTAACAGAACATATGGCTAGTGGCAGAGGAAGGTTTAAACTGAGCGTGCTCAACCAGCTCAGTGAGACGGACAAATAAGAAGGAAAAGAACAAGCAGCAGGTGGCGCTATCCAGATATATTAATAACTCACTGGCTATACTAAATGTTTAATTACATACAGTTAGAAAAGTATTCAGATCCAGGTGTTGGTTTGAAAAATGTAGAATATGTTTAATGCTTTGCTCACTTTTTTTCCCCCTTTCTCCTGCAATGTGTTGCAGATTTTTTGGTTTGGAGAGTATAGCAAATTAGCCTAGTGTGAACATTTGTCCTAAAAAAGTGGGCACAAGCAAACAGAATTGTGGGTGGGGAGCAGATCAGATATGGACTGTAATTAACTCTTATGTGGAAAGAAAAAATAATGGCACACATTCCCCTTGGTGTGCTTAAACATAATTTAAAAAAAATCTGCATATTAAAACATTGCTACATGAATACATTAGATGTGGACATCACCGGGGAAGACATATGTGTCTCCACCTCAAATTTACTGATACACATAATAATAAGAAATCTATCCATTTTATTGAATACATTCGGTTTTTGCAGAGGTTTCACTAGCAGGTATATAAATTACATTATCCTCCATGACGTAACATTTTACACCAGCCGGGCAGCAGGGTCTATGTATAACGTGTACACAGTCTAGACCGATGTAAACTGCAGGCTACAACTTCATGACTCAACTGCTGCAAAAAGCAACAGCCACGTGCAATGAAACAGTGGACATGACCACCTTGGCTCCTCTCATAGGCAAGGCCAGTATACAGAGAAGACAGTCCGATAGGTCGTCAATATCAGATCAGTAGGGTGTCCCGCTCTTGGACCCTTCCTCTAACTGGCTGTTTAAATGGGCCATGGTTCTTGTGTGAGCGCTGTGGACGGGACAAAGTGCAACGCACAGGCAGATAGCGCCACGTAAAGAATGAGTGGCTGCAGCACCTTCAGCAGGGGTGCCGAGAGTTGGCCGCCATCAATCTGATATTGAAGGCCTATAAGATATGTTATAAATTAATATTAATAGCCAGGACCTGGACAAATCGCCATTCAGGGGAATGCAATAAAACCTTCAGCGTGTCACAAGCTCCTTTCACTGCCCCTCCTCAGGTGGATTAGAAGCTGCAGGTCCACATGGACACTGCTGGACCACTCACTTGAGAACTATATAGACAGACTGCAGCTTGTACTGAGCAGGAGAAGACTAGAAGGAGCAAGGGCGGAGGGTCACTGAGAGGAGCTCGTCATGTTCTAGCTGGGTGGAGGCCGAGTTTAGCTTCTAAATATACCTTGCCTTATGAGCTCTCCAGACTTAAACATGGGAAACTTTCATAAAGCATGACATGGTTTTCAAAGCAAGTACACAAGCGTCGTCAGGACAATAAATGGCACTGACAGTATTAATAAGACGTACAAACCGCCGTGAATGTGTGTTCTATAGAGAATCCGCCAGAACCAATAGAGCGTTCTTAGCCGAGGTGATGTAACATTCACCAGCACAACGTTCTCAGGAGTAGCAAAGTGCAAGCACTTCAACACAGCCATTATCATGGACACAACACGCGACGGCTTCAAAGACACGTGCACGAATACTTGTCTCCAAAGCACGGCAGATAAACTATGGGAAGAAGCTATACCGAGCGAGAGAACTGTGCAGGAAGGTCCTGAATAGCAGCACAGTAAGGGGTTAAAGTAATAAAAGGCCGGGTCCATAGTACCACTGACCACAGAATGAAAAGACATAACGTATGCACTTAACGTTAAATTAATCCTTCACAGGTTTCCATAGAGGAAAATGTTACCGTCGTGTAGAGCTCCAATAATGGATGCGTAAAACCACAAAAACAACTCTGGCGTAGCTGTAGCTTCAGGACAATCCGTGTATGCAGACGCAAACTGTCAGACTAACCTAATAGAGTGTTTTTAGAGTGTGCGAGAGGAAATAATAGTACCCGGAAGAGATTTCCCAATCGCTCATTGCTTGGTAATGTTCACACTACGTTTTTACTGTACGCTGGAGGAACCCACTGGGAGGACATACACCTATACAGTGATACATGTCACCTATAGGCTCTGAGGACTCTCAGACTGCTTGGCTACTTCTAGCTCAACAGAGGCCAAAAGGACACTACATTGGCCTATCGGGTGAATGGGAACATATGATATATTTGACATATCCAGATATGAATCCTGCCCGACTGCATGGTGACCATGACCAGCGAGCCACCGCACCATGGTGCCTGTCAAACTATGACCTACAGCATTACTGCAGCCTGAAAGAATAAACTAGTTTCCATCATATAACTGTGCCCATGTACTTCACCCAGACAAATGCCCATACAGGTATGTGAGCCAGAGTATACTGCCCTCTACTCCTAACAGCCAATTACGATTCAACAGCCAAGCAGCAGCCATCTTGACATGGAGTTGGGTAGTAAGAAGCTGCATGGTGTGTCTAAGCCTTAAAGGGGTTGTCTGAACCCAGCACCCCCGCGGATCAGCTATTTGAAGAGACCACAGCACTGGCAGAAGCGCTGCCTTCTCTTCACGGTTTACCTGCTTGCCTTCGACATTGCAGGGGCGAGCAGTGTAATTACTGTTCACTTCATTCGGATGGCTCCTTCCTGTTCAAGTGAATAGGAAGGAGCTATCCCATCGAAGAGAACGAACTGCGTAGTTATAATTACACCCAATTACCTTCGTGGCTCATACCAGCACTGTGTTCTCTTCAAACAGCTGATCCGCAGGGGTGTCGACAGTTGCCCCATGCAGATCTGATATTGATGACCTATCTTGAGGACCCTTGAGATCTTTAAGACCCCCGTACACAATAGTGTTTGGGTGTCTGAACCAGCTGACACATTTGCTTGTGTAGCTTTACAGGGGTTGCCTGCTCCTTTACAAGTGGGGTCCGACACCCCTTCCTCCCCCCGCCGATCAGTTGTTCTACCTTAGCGCCTGTGCTCTGTCCATTTGGTTACTGCAGCACTGATCCCACTGAAACTAATGAGAGCAGCGCTGTAGTAGCCAGCGCCGTCCACTGCACCAAGATAGCAGGGGTGTGTAGTGTTGGACCCCCACCAATCAGATAGTGATGGTATCTCCCTTACAAGATGAATTATCTTTAGGAGTGGATAACCCCTTAAAAAGGGAAGGTAGAGGAAAGTGCACGTTTCTAAAATGTGCAAATCTGATCTGTTTAGTTCTATAAATGTGTGGGGAGTTGTGTCCATCACGTCTCCTGCCAAGAATATGTCCTCCGCAACACAAAAATAAGGATTTCTTTATCTAAACTAAATGCGATTATGACAAGGCTCGTTAAAGCTGGATTACCCCTTTAAAGAATACCAGTGGGCAGAGGTCGCACTACATTTTTTCCGGAAGAGTAAAAACACTCCTCTGACCATTTTTAAGGAGTATTTTTAGCCAAGGAGGAGTATGAATTTTGCGGTAATTCATATATATAATACATAAGCCTAAATTATGTTAAGATGTTGCTATTTCTGCAGGGAAACCATTTCCAGTCTCCTCTATAATGTCTTCCATGCAGAAATAACAAATTTTGACCATTTTAAATTTATCTCTCAGAAGACTGAGTCCCTTTCTCTAAGCACCAAATCTGTCACGTAGGGATTGGAGCTGTAGACTGTGCAAAACTCAATGCAATAAGAATTCAACAGGGACGTCTGGTCATTGTGGTAGGGAGTAGTGGCCCACCCTTCGTCTGCACAGGAGGCAGTTATAGGACAGTCTAAAACACAATATATTGGACTACTGCACAGTACAGTGTACTTGACGTCTCTGTACATTATATCTGTGGGCACTGTGGCTTTCACTATAAGGTCTCAAGCACACGACTGTATCCGTTTTGTGGTACTGATCACTGATGCAGTCCGTGTGCAATGCGCATTTTCTAGCGGACCCATTGACTTCAGTGGGTCCGCCAGAACAAGACATGCTCTATCTTTTGCAGCATTGAGATGCGGATAGCACACGGATGTCCATATTTTGTGGATCCGCGATTTGCAGATCTCAAAATGGATACAGTCGTGTACATGAGACCTAATTGGGACAAAATGGCTGTCCCTATATCTGGGACAATCTATTGCCTATTTGCCAACATTCCTTGGTTTTTCTGGAGTCTCCCTAAAAATGTAAGCCCTCTTAGATCCCAGCAGGACATATATAACACAAATTGTTCTGTTTAATTATGATAAATTCAATTAATGTGCTCACCAATCAGAAAATTCTTCCATGTGATGACAGGCTACTAGTCCAATAGTCACATTCACTTTATGAGGTTCTGGACGGTCGGCTGCGGGTCACTTTCTCCATGTGCTCACAGTGTCCTCTCCAGTGAAGAACACGTGCCAAAACTCATAGCCCACCCCAACACATCATCAGCCCTCCCCAATCTCTATGTCAACATGCGCTGAGCCCCACTAGCCTAGCACAGACCCGATCATTTTATGCTCAGGCATACAGTGCCCCAGGGGGAGTCTGTAGGGATCTGGTTACTGTGGAGTTTGGGCGCACGTTCTTCAATGGAGAGGACGCCATGAGCACATGGAGGAAGTGACCCACAGCCCAAGACCGCTTTCCCCGCCAGACGCCACCCGTGAGAATCTCGCGCCGCAGCACTCTTCCTCCCCACAGAGAGACGTGCCCGCTCAAATGGTCCGGCTGCCCGCTCAAACCGACCAATAACAAAGCTCCTTGATGTAAGGAGCTTTGTTATTGGTCATTTCAGGCACAGGCAGCATCGCTGCGCTGCCTGTGCCGTTCACAGCGCTCACTGCGCTAATGAAAAGCAGAGAAAAGTCTAAGGTGTATTGGTACGTCTTAGACTTTTCTTAAGGAGTAAAATCGCCTGAACACACGTCTATGACACTTTTTTATGCGTTATTGCGACCTCTGGGTATATATTAGGCAGTATTTGAAAGATAACCAAAATCACAGGATAGCACTGACCACACGCCCATCATTATATGGGCATTCTTCTTGCCGGATGCTGTGGTAATCACATATGTTGTAATATTGTGAGGAAAGAGTTAGTAATCATTTGTGTAAAGTACTGTATATAATATAGAAAGTTATTTCTTCACTGCGGGAGGCACTCCACCTCAGTCATGCAGAAGGGATTTGAGGCACTCCTACCACATCCAGCTGCGGTATCATAAAGGGTACAAGGTGGATTTATATTGCCCTCCCACTGAAAGGTGGTACTCCCAGTAATAGGAGCAGTGCCAGTGATACTTCAGGGGTTCCAGGTCTTGTTGCTTCCCTTGTATACACATGTACGCTATCCAGTGTGCTGCCATGCATGCCAAAAAGACCACTGCCGAGATGGAAACAGGAGAGGAGCCTGCCGCCTGTCAGCACACCACTAACAAATTCTTTCAATAGTCGTATGACGTAAAATGTTCAATTAAGCTTTTTGATTTAGGCCATAATCACCCAGCTCGGGCAGTGTGAAAAGTACCTAACTGGAGGGGGTTGGGCTGCTTTAGATGGTGATCTCCTCAATGGTAGCAGCTAGAAACTTGCAACTAGTCTTGTATGAAAACTGACAGCTACAAGACCAAAATGACAGCTAATGTCCAAGAAACAGAGGAGAAATAACTGTTGGAAATCAAGTCAGGAATAATCGCAAGTAAAACCTGTTTTTACTTTCATTTTCAGCTGCATTCACAATATCCCGATTTCTATCAGTGATATCTTTCTCTGTCCTGAACATATTGCTGTCATTTTGGTATTGGTATTGTCTGAAAGCTTGTAATGTCTGCTTTCAAACAAGACCAGTTGCATGTTTCTAGCTTCTACCATTCAGGAGTTACTCAGCTACTTTTCCCACGGCTGGAGCTGGACTGGGGCAAAACAGTTAGGGTGTTAAAGGGGTTTTACTTAAGATAAGCCATCAATATCAGATTGGTGGGAGTCCGACTCTAGGTAACCCTGCTATTTGAAGAGACCACGGTGCTCCAGTGAGTGCCCCGGCCTCCTCTTAAAGGGGTTCTCCAAGTTAACTTTATTGATGACCCCCAGCACCCCCGCCGATCAGCTGTTTTGAAGAGGATACACGAGCCGTACCAGTGCTGCCTCCTCTTAATTGTTTACACGCTAGCCGTAACATGGGTAGCGGTGAGTAGGTGTAATTACACCTAACCGCCCCATTCATTTCAATGGGAAGGCTTGCTCCCATACAAGTGTATGGGAGCCTCCTCTTCAAACAGCTGATATTGATGACCTATCCTGAGGATAGGTCATCAATAAATTTAACTTGGAGAACCCCTTTAAAGCCATGATGCCACGTTCTCCAGACACGTGGCATAGGATCAGCTCACTACATTTAAATGAATGGGGCTGAGCTGCAACACCAAGCACGGATGCCACCCTATACTATATGTGATACTGTGCTTGGTAAGCTGCGAGGAGGCCACAGCTCTCACCAGGGTGTATGGCCTTCTCAAACAGCTGATCAGCAGGGGTGCCGACAGTCCTAAGCATGGGTTATCAATATCATCCCCAGAAAACCCCTATAAAAGGAGTATTCCCATCACAGACAATGGTGATATATCGCTAGGATATGCCCCCACTGTCTGATGCGGGGAGAGTGGTGGCTGGAGGATCCGGGGTCCAGCCACCCCCAGGCGCTCTCCCCATACAAGTGAATGGGACTGCTTGTGCGGCCCCCACTCCCATTCATTTCTATGGCGCCGAAAGAAATAGCCGAGAAACATGCACCGTGCGCCCTCCACTACTTTCCCCACTCAGTTCTCAGTGTAGGTGCGGGTCCCAGAGGTGGGACCCACATATATCAATGAGGGCATATCCTAGCGATATGCCCTCATTTTCTGTAATGGCAATACCCCTTTAAGGCCCTGATGTAAAAGGTGAAGCGCCAACATTATGCCAGTGTTTGATTAAGACTTTGATGACATTTGAGTCATGCTGACAATACAGTGTGCACATCACACATGGCCTAAGGGTATATCTAGACTTCTGGTCTCCTGGGAACATCTTGAGAAAAGTCACGTTGCATAAACTGTCTGTCTATAAACAGAGGTAAGTTGGCCTACTACCCAGGCGTTCCCATAGCAAAGTCAGGCTGCCCACAAACATTAGCAACTTGCAGCTCGGGGCCCATGTGGCACTTAGGAGCCCCTTTATGTCACTAGTGAGCCACCACAGAGCTGTGTACTAGAACATATTAGGGTTATTGATGGTGGTGGAGGACCTGTGCCCAACCAAGCACATGCAACAGACTACAGGAGGGGGGGGGGGGGTTATCATGAGGGGAATATATGAAGTCAGTTTTGCCCGAGTCTGCAACCTAACACTTTTGGTTTAAAAAGTTCCCCCAGTTTTCTACTCCACCCTCCTACTGGAGTGAGATTGAGACTTTTTGGGTGAATTTTTAAAAGTTTCAATGATAAATCTGGCATGAAACTCATTAACATAGCTAACCACAGCCCAAACTGGAGGGAGTGTTGCAAAAATTTTGCGAGAGTGCAAAAAGTCGCAAAAGCAATATGCTGGGACTTTTTAAAGCATGATAAATCAGGGCCATAGACTTCAACATTAGGGAAGAAGTGGGCACAGGGCTGAGGCCTCTTTGAGGAGGGGGAGGAGGTCTTTGTACAGAAGAGTATCTGACTCTCTGCAGCACACTGTACAACTAGAAAGAGCAGCATTTATTATTCTTATCCATGTAGAGGTGCTGGAAAGCAGTGCACATTAGTGCGGTGTGAATACTACCCCATACTATGGCCTATGCATAGTGAGCCTGCTGAGCTTCTGAAATATGTGCCTCGTAACCTAAAAGCACATACTGCAGCCAGTGACTTGTGAACAGTCCGTTTTCCTGAATGTAGCAATGGATTTCAGTATTAGGTCACAAATCCTTCCTGCAAAAATCCTGCCAGAAAATCACACCATTTCATAACAGGAGGCTATAGTGACAGGACATGCGATGTACACACTTACCTGCTCATGTGTACGCCAACAAGGCACATAATAAGCAGTTCATCTCACCTCATTCTCAGATCATTAAAGGGGTTATCCCATAAAACATTAAAGTCAGCTGCCATATAGTACATGACAATCTCTAACAAATCTAGAACCAGCCCTGTACCTCACATGGATCCAGACCACATTCATTGCTCTGCTAGATTTATATCAAGCTGACAGCTCAAGGGGAGGGTCCTTTTTGCTGCAGCAAACTGCGTATCTACAAAACACAGACACCGGTCGTGTGTGTTTCGCATTTTGCGAAACGGAACGGCAGGCCCATAATAGAACAGAACAATCCTATTTTATGGGGGCACAAGGTGACTAAAAATAGTGAATCTCGTGTTTATTAGTTTTTTCTGTAACACCATTCACCACATAGGAGATATTTTTAAATATTTTAATAGTTCGTACTTTTTCGGACATGTCAATACCTAATATTTTTTTTTTTTATTTTGGTAGGGTTTTTTTTATCTTTTTTTTTTTTTTTTACTTTAGTCACCTTAGGGGCTAGAACCCTTGTCGTATTCACCCTAATAGAGCTCTATTAGGGTGAATAGGACTTCACACTCTCCCTGCTGCCCTGTGCTTAGTGAACACAGCAGTAGGGAGCTTACCATGGCAGCCAGGGCTTCAGTAGCTTCCTGGCTGCCATGGTAACCGATTGGAGCCCCTGCCCCCAAAGAATATAACACTAAGGAGGGGTGCTGCACCACCAATGAATATAATAACATGATTATAATACTAAGGAGGGTGGGGACCTGTGGCCACTGTGCCACAAATGTACATAATTTCCCCTAAATAAAAATGTAGGCTGTGGGTGCCGGCTGTATTACAAACCCGGCCTCAATGACAGGGCGCAGCAATCTGCCGAACCACGGCAATTAACCCCTCATGAGTGAAAACCACATTGCATACACATTTCACACAAGCCCCAGGCTATGTGAAAAAAAGCACAAAATGAAAAGACTGCGATTTTTCAGTGATAAAAAAAAAGTGCTGGCCTCTCTGGTGGCTGAGGGAGCTCACATAGGCTGATGCTTTCTCCTATAGTGTCCAAGCACGGCCACTGCTACTGGATTGCTGGGTGGTCGCAACTAGTGTTGAGCAAACCTGCTATTTGCAAGTTCAGGTTATCTAAGAATCCCGTTATAGGTTCCACTAGCACAGACCATAACGGAATTCTATGACAGCATAAGAAATACTGGGTTGTTCACATGCTCATCTGCTGTCCAGTTAATGTGATTCCTACCATCGCCTGTACACGCCCATGCGGTCTGTTATAATAACCTATTCTCCTGCACGGAAAAATCTATTACTTGTAAATATAAAACACACTATATACAAGGTGGCTGATTTACTAAAGCTGTAAATGGTGTAAGCTTAGCTTATGCAACCCTGCACCAGATTTATCTCAGTGGCTCAGGCCGAATGATAAATTTGGGGCACGGTTAGACAATGCCATCTCTATGCCAACTATTGGTTTGCTTTACGACAGAATTTTATAACCGCAACTTTGCCTGTGCAGACAACCCCTTTAAAAGTAAAGGGTCATGGGCTGAGGCTTCCACCCAGCAGTGAGCCTGGTGATGTCATCAGCACTAATTATAGTGCTGCCCAAGCCTGTAAAACGGATAGGTCAGCACTAAAGCCCATGATTCCCCACAGCGCCTCTCTGTGGGGATCGTGACCTGTGTGAGCCGTCCTGTCCCCTCTGAACGCTCCGAAGACCTGCCGGGAGCATTCTATTCCATTTTCATATCGGAGCGCAAACCGCAGCATTCTGTAGTTTGCTTTCCCTCCTGGGATCGGGAGCAAGACGGATCTGCCATGACCCCCAATGCAAGTCAATGGGGACGGATCCGTTTTCTCTGACACATTAGAAAACGGATCCGTCCTCCATTGACTTTCAGTGGCGTTAATGACGGATCCGTCTTGGCTATGTTAGAGATAATACAACCGGATCAGTTCATAACAGATGCAGACGGTTGTATTAGGCTACTTTCACACTGGCGGCAGGCCTGATCGGCAGGTGAAGGGTGCTGCCGGATCAGGCCTGCCGCAGTGACATGTGTGGAGCCGGAACCGCGCTCCGGCCCCACACGTCACACAGTACATACATACACATAAAACATACACACACACATATAGACAAGCAAACACACATACATACATACTTACATGCTCCCGGCAGGTCTTCGGAGCGTCAGAGGGACAGGACGGCTCACACAGGTCACGATTCATGTTATGTGGGTGTGATCGTCTGTATGTGTCTATGTGTAGCCGGATCCGTAATGGACTCCATTGAAAGTCAATGGAGGGCGGATCCGGTTACCATTATGGTCACACCAGACGGATCCACCCTCATTGACTTGCATTGGGGCTCATTCCGGATCCGTCTTGGTGCGGATGCCTGGACCGGAGAGCAAACCGTAGCATGTTGCGGTTTGTTCTCCGGTCTGGAGACGGAACAGAATGCCTTTCAGGAGCATTCCGTTGTCTTCAGTTCAGTTTTGTCCCCATTGACAATGAATGGGGACAAAACTGAAGCGTTTTATTCCGGTATTGAGCCCCTATGACGGAACTCAATACCGGAATTTTAAAACGCTAGTGTGAAAGTAGCCTTATCAGTAACGGAAGCGTTTTTACTGAACCCTGCCGGATAGAGCAAAAAGGCAAATGTGAAAGTAGCCTAAACAAACAGGCGAGGTAAGGGAGAGCATTGGGTCATGAAATGCTTCGATGCTCATAACGGAGGCCGGAGGGGTGAATATGGGGGATCTTTCCTGGGTTCAGCTCTGAAAATTGACAAACCCTTTAAGTCACGCCCCATTTTTGGGCTAGGCGCAGACAAATCCTCTAAACCTAGATTTGTCAAAACTGCGCCACACTTTGGTGCAATTTACCCCAAAATCTAAGAGTACTCACACCATAAATGTGAGGCCACACTGCATTGTTTTGTGGGGTTTTGGGTGTCAGGGATGTTTTTCTTCAAAATGCAGCAAGCTCTGGGCATGGCTTTTTTTTCCCAAAGGCTTCTCTACAGGAATTATGCTTAAGAAAAACATTTAAATAAACTGCTGTTTTAAAACTATTTTCATGCATTTTAATGGCATGTTCACACAGCTAAATGTAAAGTGTACTGTGGTAAGTAAACCGCATATTGCACGCCAAAATCCGCCTCAAAAACAACGGACAACAGCCTCCCATTATTTCCAGTAGGAAACATGTTGCTTATACGGGGTGCTTTTAAAAACTGTAACGCATGTCACTTCTGACGCAATCGAAGGGTGTAAAACACGATAGAAATAAACTGGTGTAAAGTGTATTTTGCCCAAAAAAAAAAAAAAAACGTGCAAAATTGAAAACGTGTCAAAGGAGGCCTTAGAGGAATGAAACGCCCGGCTTCTCCCTTACTGAGGCTCATTTGGCTCAGCATGTGTTTGGCAGGGATCTGAATCCTTTTCTCACTGGTGATTTAATTACTCGTAGCTTATAAATCACTATATTCTTGCAGTAAGGGGAATCATGATAACATGTGCCGAAATCTCTGTATATAATGGGACTCCATAGAGCTACAGTGCAAGGGAGGGACAGAGTAGTAGTCCGCAGAGCTGGTGACACAGGGATATCGATGGACTACAGCTATGACACGATGGAAAAGTCTAAGGGTGCTGATATACATCAAAGCCGTGTGGAAAAAAACTGCATTAACCCATTAAAATTAACTCATGCCCTGTCCACAGGATGTGGAATAACCCTTTAATGAAGCAGCTATTTTTCATTTTTGCGTTTTTACTCCCTGCTTTCCAGGAGCCATAACATTTTTATTTTTCCATTCACACAGAAATTGGAGTGCTTTTTTTTTTTTTTTTTAGGCATAAGTTGTGCTTTCTAATGGTACCATTTAATACTGCAAATGATACAGTGGAAAGCTGTGGAAAAAAAAAAAAAACTTCAAAAGTGTTTTACAGGTTTCGGTTTGATGGCGTTCCTTATGTGGTAAAACTGACCTGGGCCAGTACGATTACAGCGATACCACATTTATATAGTTTTCCTTGTGTTTCAATATTTAAAAAACGTTAACAAAAAAAAACTCTTCATCGCCTTATTCTGCTCCCATAAGTTCTCAACTGTGCGAGGACACATTTTTTTGAGGGGCAATGTGTAGTTTTTAGTGATATTACTGGGGTGTGAATAACTTTTGGATCGCTTTTTATTCCATTTTTAGGGCAAGATGAAGTGATGAATAAACGGCAAATCTGCAATTTTGATATTAACAGTTCAGGCGTTTCAGGACATGGTGTTGCAAATTATCCTTATTTGTTTATATTAGGGGAAAATAGGGGTGATTAGAATTTAAATTTTTTTATATTTAAAAACATTTACTTGCCTCTGCGATTTCAGTGCAGAGAAGCTGGTTGGACCGCTGGAGCACAATCCTTGTAGGGAAAAGCTCCTGAGCACAGCATAAGGCCCCATTCACACGTCCGTATTTTGCATCCGCATCCGTTTCCGCATTTGCGGACAATTATGCGGATAGTATGCGGATCCATTCATTTCAATGGGTCCCGAAAAAATGCGGACATTGCACCGTATGTTGTCTGCATCCGTTTCTCTGTTCCGTTCCGTTTTGCGGATCCGCAATCAGAAATCCTCCTGTCCTACTTTTCCTCCTGTTTTGCGGTCCGTAGCCCAATACAAGTCTATGGGACGTCCGTAAATGCGGTATTTGCGGATTCCGTTCCAGGAGGGGTGAAAAAAAAAAAAAAAAGATGTTATTCATCCTTCCGTTTTTTGCGGATCCGCAAAAAACGGATGACATATGGATACATCCTTTTAGTTTTTTACGGAAAGACGGAACGGATGTCCTGGAAAAAGTTTTTTTGTGGAACAACGGATCCGCAAAAAAACTGACCGTTTTCCAGGATGTGCACACATACGGACGTGTGAATGGGGCCTAACTGACCACGGCATCTAAGGGGCTAAATGTCTGATGTGTGAAATATTAGAAACTGGTTGCTATGGCGCTTGTTACACTCTGGAGCAGGTACCATGTTTAAAACCTGAGATTTCAAAAAAAATAAAAAACATTTGGCATAATGGCTGTGCTTCATTGTAGAAATCATAACTGGAGGAACAGGTCTCTTTTGGGCTTCCATAAGGTCTTCCTCATCCATAGTATCCCTTGTTTCAGCTGTACAGCTAGATGCATTTCTCTAGCAAGCAGTGGATGTCTCTGTCCTATGGAATCTGACAGTACTTTTTATGAAGGGATATCACTTCCCACTATATATGCTTTTCTTCTAAAAAGCCCAGAAAACTAACAAGGGAAGATCAGACTTCGAATTGGTTCACATCACGTTCTTGCCATTTGTTTAAAGTATACGTTAATGGATGCCTCAGATGGATGCCATACTGCATACGATTTTTTTACTGGACACTGCAGGACAGAAAAGCATGAAGTGTTATGCTTTTGTATCCTTTTTTGCCAATGTATATGTTAAATGCATGGCAAAAACATGATCTAAATCCAACCTTAGGGTCCATTCACAGATCCGGAAAACACGCTCACCAGCCATGTGCCGGCACTATAGAAATTCCCATTCTTGTCTGTGGCATGTTCTATTTTTTTTTGCGGGGCCGCGGACGGCACACTGTGTGCCATCCACATCTTTTGCGCACTGAAAACTTGCTGAACGGATGCGGACCCATTATGCGGAAGTGTGAATGGACCCTTACAGACATTCATGAGCTTCTTTTCAAGAGCTGTGGCAGTGCTTTTATCAGGATCTCAGCTAGCTCTGACACATCTCCACCTCCTGTGAGCCATCTTCTGAGTGTGTTGGGCTACTTTCACATCACCTTTGTGAAATCCAGCAGAGAACAGCGTGCCAGAATCCTCCAGATCCAGTGCTGTCAGATACAAACAAAATGCCCGACGGCCTCTAAGTTTAATTAGGTGCGGCGGAGATCCGTATGCAGTTCCAGCAGACAAGCGGAGAGTCGGCCGGACACAAACCACTGAATCCTGCACAATCCAGACAGTTCAGTCCGCAAAAAAACGGATTGCATTCTGCATTTTTTTGCGGACCCATAGACTGCAATGGGGCCACGTCCTAATTTTCACTAACAAGTTTAGGACGTTTGTTTTTCAGAGCCATGGAACGGAAGAAAAGGGGCCCATAGTAGTGAATGGGCTCTGCATCCAGTCCGCATATTTGCAGATGGCATACGGCCGTGTGAATAAGCCCTAATGCTGCATTTTTTCTAGGAAAGGAAAAACACACAGACTTAACTCAGTTTTGTAATTAATGTAATTCAGTTTTGCAGTGCGTGATTTTGTTTTTTTTCCCTCTGCTGTAAGAAAATGCAACGTAAAGGTGGATATGCTGCTGCAAAAACTGCATGTGTTTTTGTGGATGCGTTTTTTTTTTTTGTGTTGCACCCAAAACGCACGACCTGTGGCAGCACCCTAAAGGTCGGACCTTTTCATTGTGCCTTTATTAAAGCACCCTGTAACCTTTTTTTACTGAAACTAAATTTTCGGTCAGCTTCTATGTAACTGCTGCTGAATGACTGGAGACAAACCCTGCAGTCATGTATCAGCCATTATCTATGAGGACACTTCAGAAGACCCACAGAAATCCAGGTCTGCACAGCCATGTCAGTGTCAGAGAGAAGGAGACAGAGATGAAGGCTTGAAAATTACAGCCAGACAAGCAACAGGTAAGATGTATAAAAAAAAATAAAAATAAAATTATAATTATATATTATATTCAGGCCTTTATATAATGGTCATAATACGAAAAAGCTTCAGCCTTCATATTTTTTTCTTGGATCAACGTATCGATCATGAGGGCAGACCTTGCTGGATTTCTGGTCTCCTGAAGAACACTACAGTCCATCTCTCTTCAGCCTCAAGTAATAGCTTACATGGAAAAATAAATTGAGCTCACGAGGAAGGATAAATTGCACTTAAAGGCACTGCACAGTGAGATAAGGTAGACTGCGTCCAGTCTGGGTTGTTAATGAGTAGCCGCCCATCTCCCGTGGATTAACAGCCTCTTGTAGTAGAAATGTAAATGTATGCAGAGAAAAATCCACATCACTAAAATCATGGAGCGTCTTAGTAACGCAGGATCTAAAGATAGTTTTTCAATGACTGGTCAGTTTCCATGGCAACCAGCTACTCCAATGGCATGCCTTCCTGTCCATGGTGAATGAGGCATGCCTGGATTCTCCTCCTCTCGGGGAGCCGGTAAGGAATGCGGACACTGCGCGTCACAATAGACCTCAGATTGGACAAAGACTGCTAAAAAGCCCCTTCCCTGATTAGGACAAGAAAGTCACACTCTTCTAGACGGGGTCGTAAAGGAAATCCGCCACCGCGCTCACAGTGTTTAAGGTTAAACGTAAATTGTCTTGCGGACAATAATGGCTGGAAACTTCTATTAGTCAGTGGCCTGGGAGAAAAATGTCAAGTGCCTGATGTTAAACAGGGTGGACAAGTAAGGCTGGGTTTCCAGTTATTTCACCGAGAGGGTCCAAGACCAAGCAGGTTTTACTGGTCAATGCACACTGGGGGTCGTTTACGATGCCCTCATCTCGGGAAACTGGAATAAAAGAAAAAACTGCAGGTTTTCCAAGATTTAAATACGGATGACCTGTGATCAGGATAGGTTATCAGTATCTGATCGGTGGGGGTCCAACACCTGGGAGCCCCCCTAATAAGCTGTTTGAGAAGCACTGGCACCCTTGTGAGCGACGTGGCCGTTTGCTCAACAGGCACAGCGATGTACATGGTATCACATTCAGTGCCATTCACTTCTATAGGGCTGCGCTGCACCTAGGCCACGTGACACATGAACGTGTCATCACTCGGCCTAGGAAAAGAAGAAGGCCATGGCACGCAATGGAGTGCTGCCACCTTCTCAAACAGCTGAACAGTGGGTCCCGGGAGTCGGACCCCCAGGATCAGATACTGATGACCTATCCTGAGAAGTCATTTAAGTTCAACCAGTGGATGGGTAGGGATGCGAATATTAGAAGACGGGAGTATTCATCACTTACACTAGTTTTGTGGTGCACGGACTGCAGGAGGGTGCTCTTAATTTATGATGAAGCTCGTCATAATGTTCCTCACCCTCCAGCGGCACAGGAGATCAGACTGGGGTACCTACTTTTACTCATCGACATATCACATATACTGACATTTTTCACAAAGATTATCTGAATGACATTTATACGTCAGCCAGTAAACGTCAACCCACGTGTGACCAACGGTCAGTTCCTCAGACATGTGCACTGGTCAGATACTGAGGAGTAACCGTCAGAATGGCGAACGCGCAGCAAATCTCCACACACTTTAGGTTTCTGAACTCGCCACCTGAGCAAATAAACTGACTAAGCAGCATCTTTTTACTCTTGAGGTTAGTGATTCCACACAATGTGGAAAGTGCTCCCCATGGGAGGCATAAGCTCAGCAAATGCCAGGTTATCCAAGAACAGGCTGAGCACGAAACTACACTGCCAAGCAAAAAGCCTTCGCTCAATGAATGGGATTTCAGTGCCCACAATAGTACAAGCCTCTCTCTTTAAAGGGGTTCTCTGGGAATACATTTTTTTTATGTAATGCCTTCAGCCTTCTCAGTCACATCATTCAATCCGACCAGAGAGGGAAGGGGGTGAGTGACTCAATTAGAGTCTCACATCTGTATCTTGTCCTATCAGGAGAACAATAGAGCTCTCACTGTCATCCTAATTCTACTAATCTACTATAACTTCTAACGGTTTTCCTCACGCAGCAGGATACTCATCTGTACAGACGTTTTATCTCTGTGCTGCTATAGGAGGACAAAATTTTGTTGAAATGAAAAATAAAAACAGCCAAAAATTCTTTTAAAAAATATTTTTCTATAAACCTTGATATTAAATATGAGGAGTAGTCAAAAAATTACCTGCACTCTGGCTGTACAATTTATTAGGCATTAAGGCAAATACATCATTTTTGACATAATCCCTGCTTTTCAGTACACCTTGTCCACCTGTCAACAAGCTTTCATGTCCCCTCATTAAAAATGTTTCAGGCTGAACTGTGAGCCATGAATGCACCGCTGTCTTCACCGCAGAGCTGTGGCTGATAATCCACTGTCACACATCTATCCAACAGAATCAGTTCACGTGCACACTCACATCAGTCATAGACGGGTATCTGGCTCCTTCTTCATGGTTGACACTTCTCTATCCATTCATACACAGAAAGCACTTTCTCTGCACTGTGCATAAAGTCCAACAAATGTCAGCACCAGACAGACCCTCAGACCACAAAAACAAATCACTGCACGTGGCTCTTATTTCCTGCAAATCACAAGTGAAGCAGCCGATGTTTTTGACGTAACACTTTAAGCCTGCACAGCACTGACTGGGGAGATTACGTCAAAAATAATGTATTTGTCTTTTCTGAAAGTTGATTAAAATAATTCCACAGCCAGAGTGCGGGTAATTTTTGACCTGCCCTCGTAAATGCCTGGTACGGAATAAGAACTGCTGCTGCCAATCTATGGATGGATGGACAATGGTAAATGTCAGTCATATTCACGGCTAGAGCCCTCAATGCACACATAATGAGTACTCCTAACTGTAGTAATAGTTATGCTCGTAAGCCAACAGCTTATACACTTGCATGCTCGGTTCAATGGGGAGAGAGAGGAAAGCCGCTGCCAGAGATCTATGAAGGGTTATCTCCCCAAATACAACAGGACTGGGTGTCTGTCGGGAGAGAGTCAGGAGAGCCTCCATACACATTACGTTGTCAACCAGTTCCACCAAAAATGGTGGGGTGGAATGACAATAGTTTCAGCCTTTAGTCCATGCAGTTCCTCTTGAAGCCGCTTATATTAGATCATCTTCCTGTCGCCTCTCCTGACATGTCTGCTTTAGTAACTACCTGCACTTCTCATTAGATAATTGTGGAACATCTTTAATCTTAACGCTGCAGTGTGCAGTTCCTCTGGTATTCCTCCTAAAATTAAATGTAATGGCACAACACAGAGTACCAAGAAAAAGGCTTGAGTATTGTTATATAATGGGGGCGACCACTAGTTATGTCAGCAGATCTCTGTGGCTCCCTTCTCCAATGTTCACCAGCACCTAAAGCCCTCTTCTCTCCTACAAGGTAAAGGAGCCGGAGCAGGTTACTCTAAGCTGTGGGAGATGGGATATCAGTGATAGATATCGGTGGTTTTCTGATGGACTGGTCACATGAGTCGGGTGAGCTCCTGGCGGATGCAGTACAGGACTGACTCAAGCTGGCAGTGTGTCCACAGGCTGATATTGCTGCTACCAGCTTTTATCATCATCTCCTCTTTATATTAGCACATACTCTCCTGCAGAAATCAGAGGAGGGGGGCTTATTATATCAGATATATATATATATATATATATAGTGGACATTTAGAAACTTACATGGAATCAGAGAAACAGAAAGAAACTCTAAGCACACTTAAAGGCATTATCCAGACACTGAATGACCTATCCCCCGGTACTCGGACCCCCGCCGATCAGCCGTTTCAGGGAGCCGCCGCACTCAGAGCGCCATACATCGTACAGTAGCTGTGATTGGTATTGCAGCTCAGTCTCATTCACATCAATGGGGCTGAGCTGCAACTAGGCCATGTAACCGATGTACGGTGATGTCATATGTCCTAGGAAAAGGCCACGGTGCTCCTGTCGTCGGGGGTCCTGAGGATAGATCATCAATATTAATTACCAGACAATCCCTTTAACAGGTTAAACACTGAGTATTATGGTGCTTTCACACCAACTGTAATTTACTGGTGCAGTCAGAGTACACTTTTGGGGGCAAGCAGGATATTTTTTAAATCCCCTCACATGAAATTTAAAAAAAATAAAAAAATAATCAAACAGGTTTC
Organism: Rhinella marina; assembly: GCA_900303285.1. NCBI lineage: Eukaryota > Metazoa > Chordata > Amphibia > Anura > Bufonidae > Rhinella > Rhinella marina. Next base: position 76,226 of record ONZH01027283.1, read on the forward strand.
ATCCACATCACTACATTAACGTAGGAAATCAGCAGGAGTGAGCAAAGCATGCACAAGATACCATGGGGGTAATGCACCAAAACTGAAATAAATAGTGCGGATTTGCGTGTGTTTTTTGCGGATTTCATGCATACAAATCCACAATGTGTGCAGCTAGACTAAGCGTCCATTCAGACGACCTTAAAGAAGAACTCCCGCAAAAATTTTATTCTCTGACCTGTTAAGAAAGGTTCAGGATATAATCTGTAGTGAATGTCATTTTCTTATCAGAGACTGAAATTGAGAGTTTCCACTCTCTTCTTATTGTAGCTGGGTCATGTGACCAACTCCCTGACCTCCAACTGACCCAGGACAGGAAGCTAGTAACTGCTCTATTCATTCCTATGAGACTGAAAGTGAGGCTCCCATAGGAATGCATAGAAAATTAGACTTCCTGTCCACACAAGGTGCTGTGTGAGTTGGTGGGTCTAAGTCCTAGTCACATGACACGATAAGAAGCATCAGGGAGATATAACTCAAAAATTCAGCTACTGGTAAGAAAATGACATTCACTACAGATTACATCATGTACATTTCTAGCAGGACATGGAATAAAAACTTTTGCGGGAGTTCTTCTTTAAGTGCTCCATGCTCACAGTGCAGCCCGCAAACAGCATGTCCGAAATATACAGGCAACGGCCGTGTGCACTCCATGGTGTGGATGTGGACCCATTCCACGCTTCTTTGAGCTTACGGGTCCGTGCCTCTGCACCACAAAGGATAGAACATGCTGTATCTTGCAGCAAAATTCAATCAATGGGTCCGCATCCCGAATCGGAGTGCACATAGCTGGTGCCCATGCATTGCAGTCCGGAGTACGGAGCACTTACTGTCATATAAATGGACCCTAAGAGAGGCTAAGCCTGTCTATGTATTTGAATGGCTGACCATTTCCGACAGCCCCATTTAGGCCAGGTTAAGACAAGTTTCCCTTTTTTTCCCCCCGTTTTTGTATAGCACTTGAATAGCCATATGCCTCTGGTGTGATCTGATCATGCGTTCAGCACTACCACATAAACCATCATGTTCTCAGCTCCAGGTCTTCACATCGCTCACAACTCGGAAACGTGTTTTTGCAAATGAGAAGAAATATCATCATTTACCTTCGTGCGGTGAGGTTTTCAACCTACTACAAACACCATAGACATCTCCATAGCAATCTTGGATTTTCTGTAATGCATCCGTTGATCTCAATTCCATAAGAGCTCGAAGCTCTTCAAGCGTGATCCCAAAGTCACCACCATGATTTGCTTCATTTATGGAGTTTTTGACCCCACTATACGCAACTGAATTGTTTGCCATGTTTGCCACAGACAATCCCTTGGAGCAGTCAAATGAACAGACAGGTTTGGGAAATCCAGCGGGGTCTTCAGCCAAACCGATGAAACAATCCTTGGTAAGAACTTTATGCCAAGTTCATGTTAAAGGGATGTTCAAAAAAAACAAACTCAAAGGGGACTTCCACAAATGTGTCGTGAACACTGCTCCATGGTAAACTTCTGCATCATTTCATGTAACGGTATCCAGGGTGCACTACGGAAAGAGAAACCAAGTGAAAATCAGTGCAAAGAAACCAACGCTACACACAGTGCACACATAGGACCTGTAGGCTCTTCAGAAATGTCGGTTTTAGATTAGGCCACACTATATGGTATATTCAGAAATCTCAAATAAGTCCACCTTCACATTTGTTTTTATTGTAAAGAATATGCAATTTCACGGTGTTCATTAGAAATAGACTCTTGGTATGGCCAGATCTGTGTGTCTCCATGGTAAGAGACAAACCCACCATGTAATATTCTGGGCCTGCCATCCACCTGCCCCTGCAGCTTAGGTCTATAAGCAGTAGTGGATGGTCATATGACTATAGGATCGGTCTACTACCATGTAGACAAGTCTGTGTAGGAGATGTAGACTTACAATTAAGACTACGCACATTTTACATGCCCTTGATAACATATGCTGGAAGGCGAAACCTTCAGTCTTGTTCACACCTGAAATGTTCACAGCACGTTCACACAGCAGATTCGGACAAAATCCACAATGGTTTCTCACACAGTTGCTCCCTGCTGAATGCCGCAGATCCACTGAATGGAAAAACCTCAAGTGGACACCTGCCCCAACATCAAGTGACATCCGTCCCGATACTGCGCCAAGAAGGGACATGTCGCGCTTTAAGCCATCGGCCTGCAAGCTGCGGGGCTGCCTCCCATTGAAAACACTTTCATATAGTATTTGTGGGTTTCGATGGCCAGGCTTATGAAGGCAGTTTACCTGGGTAGCTTTAGCTGAATTGGAAGTAGCACTCACAATAGTGCCGCTAACCCGTCAAACAGTTGATCGGCAGGGGTGCTGGGAGCTGGACCCTATAGGTATCCAATATTTTTACAGTAAAAAACCCGATTCAGTGTAACTGCACTGCAAAGTGATAGTGACAAATCAGATGTACACGCAGCATGTGGTAACTTATATCATCTTAAATCTGTATGATGTAATCTGTAGTAAAGGTAATTTTCTTAACAGGGACTGTATCTGTGCGTTATCCCTTCCCTTCTTATTGTAGCTGTGTCATGTGACCAACTCACTGACCTCCAACTGACACAGGACAGGAAGCCAGTTACCTCTCTATTCATTCCCATGAGACAGAGTGAGGCTCCCATAGGAATGCATGGAGAAATAGACTTCCTGTCCACACATAAGATGCTGTGTAAGTTGGTGAGTCTGATTGCTGGTCACATGACAGATGAGACATCAGGGAGATATAACTCACAAATACAGACACTGGTAAGAAGATTACCTTAACTACAATTACATCATGTACCTTTCTAACAGGTCAGAGAATAAAAATTTTTGCGTGAGTTCTTCTTTAAGTATATATTTTATCAACCCTTTTATCATTGCTTCTAGTATTGGTGTTTTCGTTACTATTAAACGTTGGTGTCTAATTACATATATGTGGTTTATGCCGTCAGAGCCCACTACATTCCATGCTTTATATGTAGTGGTTTACTCCAGGAAACTTCAATGAGGTTAAAATAAACAGAAAATCCCCAATAAATAGTGCAGATTTATGCCTTTTCTTAAGCAATTTTGGTGCAGATTTTCTGTATACAAATAACATGTGCACATATCAGCTCTTCTGACACTTGCTTACATCATGATATAAGGATTCTGAAGCAGCTTTTCTTACTAATGTGAGTGCCCCTAGATGTCAGGAATTTTTGCTCCACGTCGGCACTTTTAGTTTTAGAAAAATACACCAAGTCTGGCTCACCGAGGGGGTGGGGCACAACATGTAGCATACTGCGCCAACCAATAGCGGGTATAAAGTTACACAAAACAAGTGTCTATCCCTGTACCCAACATATCATCCGACCTGAGGCCCTGTGATAAATCTGGTGTGAGTCTAGACTGCCTGTCTAAGTTGTCACCACCTACAGAATTAGTAAATCTGCACCGCTGTGTCGTGCTGTCCCTCTGCTATTTCTCCTATAAAGTGACAACATGGTGCAGGTGTTCCTATATAGTACTGGAGGATTGGTAATGCCCGGTTGTCAATTAATTCATACAATATTCAGGAGTAATAACAGAGGAACGGCACAGATGCTCCAGACAGGCCAGAGGCAGCGGCTTTTTAATTATTTTCATTAATAGAGAAAATGAGGGTGTTATCCCCTTTACAGCTATGTTTCTTAGACAGCACCTGATTAATGTACTGTGTCAGCTCTCAGAGACATACTCGGCCAAATGGGTCTAATTTAAGGGCAAGTATTTCGGGCTCCGGACAAGCCTTGCAGTATATGCTGGGGTCCGGGCACTCGCCAATCGTTAAGTAATGGTAAAGCACTGCCTGCCTGAGATTAAGCCGCTGCTATCCTCTGCTAAGCGTTTGACCTTCAACTGCACATTATCAGCAGTGAGCTCCAGCACAAGCAATGGCTCCCGAAATGATTATCTTAGGAAAGCTTCTTGCTTAATCTAATTAGTTCATCTGAGGGCTGACAAACCCATGCAGGGCGACGTTACAGAACACAGCAAAAATTAATGCTGCCCCCTCCCTCAATGTATGTGCCTGCTGTCAGATAAATACTTGCATCCACAGAGCGGTAAAGGGAAGTATCCCCCGCCATGTAATTCCCTGAGAGCAATAATCAAGACTGCAGAGAGCACCATGACTGATGGGTGGGGGTCCCCATGTCTCTTCTGCGAGCCACCACATCAGGACAGAAGAGATTTACCGGCTGGTGCGCGATACATGGCGGTCCATTTATACGGTCATGTGACACAGGCAATTACAATGCACAGAACAGACAGGAGGATCTGTATCAGTAGAGCCATCAAGTAATTCTGTACCTTCAGCTTATCACTGGAGCATTAGATCAACTCTTTATACAGACACTTGGTGCAATGAAGCAATGTGGATCTCCGCACAGAAACACCCCAATACTGCATTAAAGCTCTCACCATGAACGGCTTGAAACACCTATACAAAATACACAAACGCCAAGAGATTATATACACTGGTGCACACCGCCATATAATTCAACCACTGCTTGCAGTATGTTCCCCCAGAGAAAGCCCCTGAGCTAAAGGAGGAGCAGGTACAACTCACCCAACAAATCCACAAAGGCAGATCTACCCTGCACAATTGTCAGGCCGATTACCAGGAATGAATGTTCTCCTGATCACCTAATGAACGAGCAAAATGTTTGTTCTGAAATGAACGTTCATGCAGCACATTAAACCATCGTTTCTGGGAGGCAGATCAAGCTGTAGGAGGATGAGCGAGGGCAGTAGCCATCAGTGGTCCCCATACAGAGGACACAACTGCTGCATGGAAACACAGGTCTCTGCTCCATTGATGAGCAGGCAGTTAGGCAGTCGGTCCAGGAACATGGTCCTTGTGTCGGCTGCATCCCCTTGATTGACCTAGTGTTAGGCAATTAACCAGTATGTAAGATATACTGCGGTATTAAGAAAGGGTGATATGGCAATATAGCCGTTTCTTAATTACCTCCATATTTTAGTGAGGTCACTCCCGCTTCTGCCATGAGGCAAGGGGCAGCTGTTTACCGCGGGGCACAGGAGCCTCTGGCCCCTGTCCAGCCATTCAGCCCCATAAGCCTCAGACCACAAGGCCTAAAGCCTAGGAGACAGTAGAATGGCGCAAGCGGGCAAATTGACACCACTGTGACCTCCTGTGCTCAGTCACGGTCAGTGCAATGACCACATCATCGTGCAGCCCCTGACCCGGCACAGGAGGTCGCAGTGATAGGCATTATAGCATGGGGGCAACAAAGACAGTATACTGAATGGGGGCTACAACTTGTATAATACAGTATAATGTCTCCTATGGGGACCCATCACCCCATAGAGTATATTGTCTCCTTACAGCCCTGTGTTTTTTTCTTCTAAATGGGTATTTAATGAAATATATCATTATCACCTTAAATTTCTTAATATCGTTGTCATGGGAATATTTTTGATATCGCCCAACCCTAGATTGACCTCAGCTCCTCTGAACTCATTGAATCATTGTAAGCGCAGTACAAAAGATTCACAATCTGATAGGAACTGACTATAACACAAAACTATGATGTAGTCAGTACGGGTCAGAGGAGGTGAGGACAGCCTGGGAGATGCGGCCCACTCACGGACCGTGTTTCTCAGACCAAGCACGGTCATGTGAATAAGCCCTTATTGGTAAGGAACAGTCACTTCCGGATCATTGTCTGCTTGGACGGTGCATATAAACCCACCTTTAGACTGGAATCAAACATTAAGCCAAAACCAGAAATGAATCCAACAGGAACGAAAAAGAGAAAAAGAGAAACCCTTCCTTTATATGTCCTATTCTCTTTTAATCCAATCCTGGCTCTTGCTGGAAAAAAACAAAAAGCCTTGTTCCACATAAAGGGGCTAATAAATGTCACAGAGGAGGACTGCAGAAGACCCAATTCCAATTTATTCAGATAAACACAAAGTTACAATATTAATTGGTTCTGGGGACAACCATTGTGAGTTGAAACCATTGTAAATTGAGCCCACAACTCTGGAAAACCAGTAATTGTTTCCAAAGCCAAAAATGTCATACAAGAATAAGTAAAAGTGAAGATTTAAGAAGCATAAGTAGATAACCAAGACAAATAAAGCAACTCCCTTCATAAAGCAGACAGGAATAGAAGCTGTAAGCTGTAAATTACTTTCTATGTTGAAGACAGGAGCTTCTTCAGGGTCTTGTAGTAACGCAAAGACGCTAAGAGACAGCCAGTAAAGGTCTTTCACCAGAGAAATGGCCTTGTTGATTGGTTGGATGAGCGAGACATTGTGTCTTGAGTATAGTTTCCACTTATGATGGCCCAGAAAAGACTACTGCATGTTGAAAATATTGTATCCTGAGGCCATTGGATCTTGAGGGATCACTCTGTTACATTGACAAGAAGGCAATCCTCATGTTGGGTAACAGGCACATCAGCCTACAGAAGCTTCTTTGGAACCCCCTTGACTACCAAATGTCATTTCCAAAGAATCAAATGCATTTCCAACAGTGGTTTTGGCAATCTCCAGGCCAACTTCAAAACACAAGAATAAACCATGGCCATCACAGTGAAATGCACTGGACTCCTGCTCCTCAGCTTTTAACATTGGAATATGCTACAAAGTGTCCATGTAGCCCCAGCACACAGTATAGCCCCCTACTGCCGAGCCAAAGACACTGTATACAGTGACATGGTGCCTCCACCTGGCACCTCCTGACAGAAAATATGTAGATGAGAGAATACCTCCACATCATGGCATTCAACTACTATCTATATATGAAATGACAGTACAGCGCCCTAGGTGCTGTATTATGGCTCCATACAAGTCCTACTGTCCACTGATACCAAACCACTCATCCACATATTCCACCACTAAGAAGAATTTATGACATTGCCGTTGTCAGATGCATCCTGCTTAGAAACTGGCATCATTATAAATGGAATACACCCCTCACTTAACACTATTATAAAGCCATTGTAGAAGTAGGCCAATCGGAAAACAAAGGATGACAGTACATGCAATGCATTTCATTACTCCTGCAAAACATTGTTCAACATGGTCCTAATGGCCTCTCTTTATATATCGCAGTCTCAGAGGCTTGGGAAGTAACTATGACAGCAGCGTCACCAAGATTTTCTTGTATGAGGAGCTGGAAAATGATATTTACAAAGGATGACAAGATTTAGCAACTTAAAGGGGAACTCCAGTAACAATACAAAATTAGTAAAATTCTAGATGACTTCTTTACATGAACACAAACACTTCTAGTCACCAGGTACCATGACCTTACCCAAGAATGGGTTGGTGCTGGCCCCAGTCAGCAATGAAGATGTCCCCTGGGATCCATGGGCATTGCTGAAATAAACAGGACCAATGAAAACTTCTCATACACATTAGGTCAGGGATCAGCAACCTTCGGCACTCCAGCTGCTGTGCAACTACAACTCCCAGCATGCACTCTTCCTCATCTGTTCTTGTAACTCCCACAGAAGTGAAATAAGGATTCTGGGAGTTGTAGTTTCAGCACAGCTGGAGTGTCGGAGGTTGCCGATTCCTGCATTAGATGCTTATCGGCCAACTCGCTGATTCTGACAGAACCAATTGAGTATCGTATGTGTAAAAGGATGTCCTAACCTTTTCCCCAATGGCAGATGACAGGGGAGATAAGGGTTGGGCTGTAGGATTTTAACATGCCCAAGGCTTTTTTTTTTTTAACCCAAGAAGATAAGCAGCAGAATAACTTCCCTAGACTATTAAACCATGGGCCAAACACTTTTCTACCCTTCCTATCCGTCACTTACAGATTGGAAATGTTCACAATCTGTCAAAAAGGTGGTCTACAGCATCTGAGGTGAACTTTACCTGATAAAGAACTTCTTCTCAAAGAGAGGAAAAGTCTGTGGTTGGCACAGGAGAAGGAAAATTCTGCAATCAGAGACCGACCTCTTCTGTAGGCAGAGATTAGAAATGCTATACAGGCTACCACCAGCCGCAAGTTATAGTCCACATATCAAAAAAAAGAAACCAGAATTTGCAGGACTTCTAAAAGACTTGCAGAAATCCTTGTAGACTGACAGGGTGGACAACGGCAAAGTACTCAAGGGTTGGCTTCCTGTGATCTCTTCCATATTTATAGCACAGGGCTCAGGGATGGGACATTACACTCTAGGTCTCCTGTTGCAGACAGAGAGGAGGAGGCTCCTTCTCCAGTCAGTTGTCTTACAGCCAGTCACTGGATTGCAAGAAAGAGGAATGGGAAAGGCCACTCTCCTACAGCAAATTTACAAGAATACTCTATATATTTCTCAATTTAGACATAAAAGGATCAAAGAAATGGAAGATAAATACCCAAGACTGAACAAAAAGGGGTGCTCCTGGTGTACCATGTTAAATCTAAAAGGATCATACACCACAAATGTACAGACATGGTGCAACTCATAGGCACAAGATCGTAATCGAAATGAAAGACGACCACCGCTGCTCCTACTGGAAACCTTGCCTGTCCTTATTCAGAGGAAATAAGAAATGATGGGCGGCAAATATTGGAAGAAGACGTCAGTACCTGGGCGCGCGCAGTTGAGAAGATGATGAATCCATAAGTAATTTATTGCACGTAAAAGATAATGAAAAGTCCTGCGTTTTGACATCGTCCTGATGCCTTTGTCAGGAAGTTATCTTATCTATACTAAATTACTTATGGATTCATCATCCTCTCAGTTATGAGTTTTGGAAATCACAAACTGTGTGCGCCCAGATACCGGAGTCTTCTCGATAGAAGATAACAAATGAGGAATTGCCCTCACGTTTCGCGTTCCTTTCACCATAAACATTAACTTCTGATACAGCACTTATCATTAAAGGGGCGGCCACAAAAATAACCCCAGTTTTCCAACCAGCACCTGGATCTGAAAAGCTGTCAGCTTGATATAAATCTAGCAGAGCAATGAATGTGGAGATCTCTGGATCCATGTGCTACACAAAGACGGATAATTATTTTTACAATAATCATGGGATAAACCCCTTTAACATCTGGAAGATGAGGATTGCTGTTAATGTGGCAACGGACCATTTCTTACCAATTCAGGATTATTAGAATTTCCCGACCATCAGATGGTTCTGGCCTAACAGAATTTAACTGTATATATTACATTTCATATTGCAGTCTATGTGGCATCTCCATCCACCGCCAAATATTAATGTATTCTCCCCTAAACGTAATTTAGGGGAAGATATGATCTGTGAAAATTCATGTGGGTTTTGTTTTGTCTCATTCACCCTGTGACAAATCCGACTTCTTCTTGTGGGCACAAAGAGGTACAGGGGCCATTAGGCTATTACGGTATGTGCTGCAGATCGGAGTTCAATAGAACATATCCTGAGAGTTATTAGGACCGCCTGCAGTCGGGTGATGGTATTCTTATTATATTTAATAATATCAAAAAGACAATTTGCATATTTTTTTCATAGCAGAACTGAGAAAATTTGTTTTCCCATATTGCTTTTCCGAGTTAAGCCATTAAACGACCACCACACTGAGGAGCAGCACAAGAAGGGTTAAATTGCTTATTCACATGTTGCTACCAGCTTGACCAACCAGTTTGTGTAGCCAGGGGATGATAATAGGGGCCATAGGGGTTATCTTCCACAATCCTTTTTTGGCAGTAATTATCAGAAACAGGGGTCATTTGGGGACACAAGAATATAAAAAGAATACAGTTAAGACATCACAGACACTTCTGGCAGCTGCTTATCTCCTTGAGAACCAAAGGATAGGGCAGCTGAAATCAAAGTGTCCACTCCTTATGTGCCGAGATATCTAGTGGAGTCAGTAGGCCAAATGTGTCAGGCTCAGCCAGTGTCTAATTTGTATGACCGGCTATGCTCTGTCAAAACGGACAACTTCAGAAAAATACTCCATCTGAAAGACTGTAGTGACTTTCTAAATGGCATGTCGTTCATGGTAGGTCTTCCAGTTAGATTAAGTTATCCTCTATCCACAGGACAGGGGATATCTACTAGATTGGCTGAGGTGCTACTGTTTGGAGAATGGGGGCCCTGTAACCCCCAGAAATGAACAGAGTCACCTGATGGGCATGAGTGTGGCCGCTCCATTCATCTCTGTGGGAATTCCGGAGATAGCTGAGCGCTGTACTCGCCGACCCCCAGAAATGAACAGAGTCACCTGATGGGCAGGAGTGTGGCCGCCCCATTCATCTCTGTGGGAATTCCGGAGATAGCTGAGCTCTGTACTCGCCGACCCCTAGAAATGAACAGAGTCACCTGATGGGCAGGAGTGTGGCCGCCCCATTCATCTCTGTGGGAATTCCGGAGATAACTGAGCGCTGTACTCGCCGACCCCTAGAAATGAACAGAGTCACCTGATGGGCAGGAGTGTGGCCGCCCCATTCATCTCTGTGGGAATTCCGGAGATAGCTGAGCTCTGTACTCGCCGACCCCTAGAACTCCCATAGAAATGAATGGAGCAGGTACGAGCATGTGCAACCAGATGCTCCGCTCACTTCAGGAGGGCTACAGGGGGGAAAAAGCCCCCCATTTTAGTGACCGGTGGAGGTCCCAGTCTAATAGTTATCCCCTATCCTGTGGGCAGGGGATAGCTTATTCTAACCGGAATACCCCTTTAACCTGTGGCCTGACCTGGGCTTCTACTGAAGGGACACAGTTCTGTCATTTTGACACAAATTATGCACCCAATGGAAAAAAAAAAATTTAAAATTGTCAACACTGTTTTGAGAAATAAAATGCTAGGAGGCACAAAAAAGTTTTATAAACACTAGCCAAAAAAAAAAAAAAAGCTTGAACGCTTGTTTCCTCATATATGATCTGGAGATAACGTTTTTACAGCGAACACTGCACCAAAACAAGCATGGGCAAAAAAAAAACAAAACAAAAAAAAAAACCCCATTTAAAAACCTGTGTGTTTTCAGGTAGTTCTTCTCCAGCCAGACCACTATCAATCTAAGGGCTCATGCACGTGACTGTAGTCCATATTTGCGAGCTGGATGGGGACCCATTCATTTCAATGGGGCTACAAAAGATGTGGACAGCACAACGTGTGCTATCCGCATCCATGTGTCCGTTGCACCTGCAAAAAAATTTAACATTCCTATTCTTGTCCGTCCAGAGATAGGACGGTTCTGTTCTGGAAAATGCAGAACACACACAGCCTGTATCAGTGTTTTGTGGGTCGCAAAGACGGCTACGGCCGTGTACGTGAGCCGTAAATTGGTTAAAAATGGCCAGTTGATCTGATTGAAAGCTATGTCATCTGCCAGAAAACAGATCTGACATGCTTAAAAATCCATCTGCCAATCACCATTACCACAGAGCGTGAACAGCACTGGAAAGACAACAGGAGGGTTTTCCATGAGTGGGTTCTACACTACCACAATACGGAAAAACAACCAGCAGACGCCAATACTAATACGGGATCAATACATCTTTATTACAACAGATTTTAGGTTTCGTTATTGTAAGAAATAATATGGACCGCTCCAAGCCTCGGCCACACGTGGTGGATCTGCCAGGGTGTTGATAAGGTTTCTAAAATCCCATCCATGCCGCTTGCATTGAGGATATTCCAACGTGACATACATGGGGGCGTGGACTGGTTAGGTACAGCGTATATCACCTAATCGATTACACACAGCAGTCAGAAGTGACATGCCCCGGCTCCCTGGGGCCATTGTGCTCCCATCGTCTTGCATGCAAAACTCAACACCCAGTCTATGAGATACAAAAGGATACAATGTCACCCTACATATTGTACTGCAATGAAACCTCCCAGACATAATGAACAGAGCAGAGGTCATCAGGAGTAGCATTGAGAAAGCTTTCACTTCCCTTTTTTTGGACTCCCCCCCACCCTGACAAGAATACCTCTGTTTGCTCTCAGTGAAGGAGGAACACAACCGTACTAGGAGAAATTTACATGCAATGAATGGTGCTACTGTACACTAATGTGACATTTTCTTACAAATCCTCTAAACATGAACATTAAAACTGTATATAGCTGGTAAATGAAATGGATTTTCTTTTATTGGGAAGTAGCGTTTTTCTTTCCACATCAATCCAAATGCACCCAGTGGAAGCACATAGAAAAGTAACTGACTTCCATTATTAAAAATAATAGGAGGAATGAAGAACTGAAACACAGTGAATTACCGTATACTTGTGCATTTTTCATTATGCAATTAAAGGGGTATTCAAGTTAGGCTTCTTTCACACTAGTGTTATTGCTGGATCCGGCAGGGTTCAGTAATAACGCTTCCGTTACTGATAATACAACCGTCTGCATACGTTATGAACAGATCCGGTTGTATTATCAATAACATCGCTGGGACGGATCCTTCATGAACACCACTGAAAGTCAATGGAGGACGGATCCATTTACTACTGTGTCACACTGAACTGATCCGTCCCCATGTTGCAGTTTGCTCTCCGGTCTGAAGACGGAACAGAATGCATTCAGGAGCATTCAGTTGTCTTCAGTTCAATTTTGTCCCCATTGACAATGAATGGGGACAAAACTGAAGCGTTTTTCTCCGGTATTGACACCCTATGACGGAACTCAATACTGGAAAATAGAAATGCTAGTGTGAAAGTAGCCTTAGTACAAGTTATCCACAGGATGGGGGAACAAGCAACTGATGGGTAGGATCTCAACTGAAGATTGGGGGCGTGGGCTCCTGTATGACTGGGGCAGTAGGTCAAGCACATGCACTGCCATTCATCTGTATGGGACTGTAAAGGTAACAGAGCACATGGCTAGGCCGTCTCCAGCAATCCCATAGCCTTTCAATGGAGTGATGGTCAAGCATGCATACTGCCACGCCATTCAGACGGGCACATGGGGCGCCTGTTCTCATGATTTGTGGAGGTAAGATTTATTACAAAATTTGGAAACATGAAATGTGTTGCTGTCTTGAGAAACAGCAGTGCCACTTTATCAAGAAGAACGGCAATGGTAAATTGAACATGTGTTAACCGAGGATTAAGATTTAAAGGATTTAAAAAACAAAAATCACACAAGCGACCAAGCCAAAACTTTTAATCCAAAATGAAATGTTTAAACAGTGCTTGAATTCTTTGCTAGTGCTATCAGCATTTCCCCCAATTATCCGACTGCTTCCCATCATGTAACACTTCCTCACATCACTACCATTATACAGCAGGGATGCCCCACCTGCAGCCCTCCAGCTGTTGTAAACTACAACTCCCAGTACACCTGGACAGCCTACAGCATGCTGAGAATTGTAGGGCCGCTGGATACAGGGGAAGCACTCTGTCATTCTGTATAGACATTATAGCCCGGGACTGGGGACCAGTACAACTAGCCAAACACATCAGTCGGATAACGGACCCTAAGGTAAAAGAGCACAACTAAGGCTTCATGCTCACTAGTATATTACAAATTAATGTAGTATGAATCCTGAAAGGGGTTAACCAGGTCTTGCCTTAGGATCGGCCATTAATATCAGATCTGTGGATCTGCAGAGCTATTTGAAGGGCCCTGGGCACTCGGACTGCTGCAGTACTGCGCAGAGCTGTACTTCTCACACTGGCTGCGCTGGGAATTGCAGCCATGTCAGACTGTGTGGTGCAGTAGCCAGCCCAGACTGTGTGGTGCAGTAGCCGGCCCAGACTGCGTGGTGCAGTAGCCGGCCCAGACTGCGTGGTGCAGTAGCCGGCCCAGACTGCGTGGTGCAGTAGCCGGCCCAGACTGCGTGGTGCAGTAGCCGGCCCAGACTGCGTGGTGCAGTAGCCGGCCCAGACTGCGTGGTGCAGTAGCCGGCCCAGACTGCGTGGTGCAGTAGCCGGCCCAGACTGCGTGGTGCAGTAGCCGGCCCAGACTGCGTGGTGCAGTAGCCGGCCCAGACTGCGTGGTGCAGTAGCCGGCCCAGACTGCGTGGTGCAGTAGCCGGCCCAGACTGCGTGGTGCAGTAGCCGGCCCCAGACTGCGTGGTGCAGTAGCCGGCCCAGACTGCGTGGTGCAGTAGCCGGCCCAGACTGCGTGGTGCAGTAGCCGCCCAGACTGCGTGGTGCAGTAAGCCGGCCCAGACTGCGTGGTGCAGTAGCCGGCCAGACTGCGTGGTGGCAGTAGCCGGCCCAGACTGCGTGTGCAGGCCGTGGGCAGTAGCCGGCCCAGACTGCGTGGTGCAGTAGCCGGCCCAGACTGCGTGGTGCAGTAGCCGGCCCAGACTGCGTGGTGCAGTAGCCGGCCCAGACTGCGTGGTGCAGTAGCCAGCCCAGACTGCGTGGTGCAGTAGCCAGCCCAGACTGCGTGGTGCAGTAGCCAGCCCAGACTGCGTGGTGCAGTAGCCAAGCCCAGACTGCGTGGTGCAGTAGCCAGCCCAGACTGCGTGGTGCAGTAGCCAGCCCAGACTGCGTGGTGCAGTAGCCAGCCCAGACTGCGTGGTGCAGTAGCCAGCCCAGACTGCGTGGTGCAGTAGCCAGCCCAGACTGCGTGGGTGCAGTAGCCAGCCCAGACTGCGTGGTGCAGTAGCCAGCCAGACTGCGTGGTGCAGTACCCAGCCCAGACTGTGTGGTGCAGTACCCAGCCCAGACTGTGTGGTGCAGTACCCAGCCCAGACTGTGTGGTGCAGTACCCAGCCCAGACTGTGTGGTGCAGTACCCAGCCCAGACTGTGTGGTGCAGTACCCAGCCCAGACTGTGTGGTGCAGTACCCAGCCCAGACTGTGTGGTGCAGTACCCAGCCCAGACTGTGGGCATCCCCGACTGCGTGGTGCAGTACCCAGCCCAGACTGCGTGGTGCAGTACCCAGCCCAGACTGCGTGGTGCAGTACCCAGCCCAGACTGCGTGGTGCAGTACCCAGCCCAGACTGCGTGGTGCAGTACCAGCCCAGACTGCGTGGTGCAGTACCCAGCCCAGACTGCGTGGTGCAGTACCCAGCCCAGACTGCGTGGTGCAGTACCCAGCCCAGACTGCGTGGTGCAGTACCCAGCCCAGACTGCGTGGTGCAGTACCCAGCCCAGACTGTGTGGTGCAGTACCCAGCCCAGACTGTGTGGTGCAGTACCCAGCCCAGACTGTGTGGTGCAGTACCCAGCCCAGACTGTGTGGTGCAGTAGCCAGCCCAGACTGCGTGGTGCAGTAGCCAGCCCAGACTGTGTGGTGCAGTACCCAGCCCAGACTGTGTGGTGCAGTACCCAGCCCAGACTGTGTGGTGCAGTACCCAGCCCAGACTGTGTGGTGCAGTACCCAGCCCAGACTGTGTGGTGCAGTACCCAGCCCAGACTGTGTGGTGCAGTACCCAGCCCAGACTGTGTGGTGCAGTATGGAGCAATGTAAACAGGGAAGAGGCTGTGGCACTAATCAGTGGGGGTGCCTGAAGTTAACACCCGCTGATCGAATATTGATTGCCCAATCTTAAAGGGGTTATCCAGGAATGGATAATGATGGCCTATTCACAGGATAGGTAATCATTATCACATCAGCACCCCCGCCGATCAGCTGTTTAAAGGGAGTCTATCACCTCAATATGCCCCTATAGAGCACTTACATCGTCACATAGCACACCTAGTCATAAATCTAATGGCACCTTAGTCTTTTTCTTTAGCCTTGTAGAAGCTGCAAAAGCAATGTTTTATTCATATGTAAATGAGCCCTTGGAAGTGCCCAGAGGAGGCGTTCACTGCCGTGGAGCCCAGGCTCCTGTACTTTTTTTTTCCCAGTCACTGCCTCCGCCCGCCCTCCTCCTCCTCCTCCTCATTTGCATCCTCCTCCTTTCCTGGCGAGATGCTGTGCAGTCTCTCACCTTGCTGGGGCATGCGCACTGTGATGCCCCGGCCCAGCGAGAGACTGCACAGGATCTCGCCAGGAAAGAAGGAGGATGCAAAGGAGGAGGAGCTCTGGCAAGTACTGCGGGCTACCGGCAGCAATCCAAGCACAGTGCCATACATTTTATAGGCTGTACTTGGTACTGCAGCTCAGTCTCATTCACTTTAGAGGGGCTGAGCTTCAACTAGGCCATATGACTGATGTATGGTGACATCACATGGCCTAGAAAGAGGCTGGCGCTCCACGGTGCCAAACAGCTAATCATTGGGAGCCCTGAGGATAGGACATCAATATTAATTACTGGATAACCCCTTAAAGAATAGGCCATTATTTATTTTTATTAAGCTTGATAACCCCTTTAATACAGTACTCAAAGAATGCAGTGGGCTCATACAGCGGTAAATGCTTCTAGGAGACACCACAAGGGACACATTTACTAAGGTCTTTTCACCAGCATCTTGGCGCAAGTTGCTCCCTCTTTTTAGTGCAAATCAAATTAGACAAATTTACTACTGATTTCCACCAAAAAGGACAGATGGCTGGGCCTCATTAGCAACTTTTCAAATGTGTCTAGAAAGGGGGCATAGATTTATTACAGGAGTGCACCAGTGTTCTGCCATAAAATAATGGTCTAAAGCAGGGATCTCAAACTCATGGCCCTCCAGCTGTTGCAAAACTACAACTCCCAGCATGCCCCAATAGCTGTAGGCTCTCCTGGCATGATGGAAGTTGTAGTTTTACAACAGCTGTAGGGATCTCTGGTCTAAAGTAAGCTAACTAATACTAAGATCACATCTTTACCTGATCTAGTCATCTGTTCCGGCAGAGGAATAGACTACCAGATTTCAGTATATCTAGCATAGCTGGATACTGACGTTCCCGTGACTATAATGGGATCTAGTCACAAAAACTGCACCAGTGCCGGAAACCAGCCAGATCCGCTTATAGTCAACGGGGTGGCGGGGAATGGCACTATCCAGCTTTGCCAAGTACGGTGAAATCCGATAGTCTGTTCCTCTGCCGGAACAGATGTGAACGTACCAGAAGAGTTAGCTTTAAATAAGAAAAGTGTCAAATCAATCACACAGCATTCACCAGAGCGATAAATCTGGCACGTCTTGGAGCGCCTGGTCTCTGCTATTAGACAGAATTAGTAAATGTAGGACAGCGTGGCTACTGGACCGTAATTAGGCCTCACAGGGACTCGGTGCTTGGTCAGCAAGCCATGTGCATGACATCCCTGCTTGCTTTGATCACAACCTGTACAGAAGCACTGCTGGATTCTCAAGTTACACTCCAAAGGAAAGATTTGGTAAAATGAACTTATTTTCTACTGAGCAACTCCATCTGCTCCACTAGTATGTGTGAGGATGACTCAAATGGTGTTTGCTGCTGGCAGAAGCATGCATTTGCTACCATCTGTCTAGCTGATACTGTTCATTTCCAATGTGTTAATGCCTTCTCCTCTGAGACTCCACAAGAACACGGAGTATGGTGTTAACTCCTTCCCCTTCACTCCTGTGGAGCTCTGTTACCAGGGATTGGCCAGGACGGGAGCAGGGACAACCGATAATTGACTGCATCAGCCCATGTAAATGCAGCTAAACTATGAGAAAGAGGACTTCACACTGCAGGCCGCCACTTGTAAACTGCACTGGAACTGACAAGGCACTATCTCTCTGGATCAGTTTTGTATCCAATATTTTAAAGGGGCGTTCCAGGAGTAAACTACTGACCTATCCTCAGGATAGTTCATCAATATCTGATTGGTGAGGGTCCGACTCCAGACACGATCAGCTGTTTGAAGAGGCACGTTCCTAGGCCTGTGATGTCTCATTTGTTGGTCACATGACCTAAGTGCAGCTCAGTCCTATTCAAGAAAAAGGGTCCAGGCTGCAATACCAAGCACAGCCACTATACAATGAACAGCGCTGTACTTGGCATCCTGTCAAAGCACAGAAACCTCTTCAAACAGGTTGGACCCCCACCAATCAGTCAGCCATTGATGACCTATCCCTGAGGATAGGTAATCAACATTCTACTTCCAGTAAACCCCTTTACAACAGACCAAACCCTCCCCCCACGGGCCCCTGTAGAATACAGAATTTATATATCATTGTAAGTAGATTATCTACTGCACACATTTTCTTAAAGTGCTTGCCCCAACTGGACAACCACTTAGTCGAATCCACCAGCCCCAATGAGCAGACATTTCAAGTGGGTCCCTTGTTCAGATGACATTTCCTGTGACAGATTTTCGGTTTCACCATATATTATGTTTACTGGCAAACTTCTTTGAGAAGACCAATCTCCTAGAAGCTTAAAATACAATTCTGAGTGGTCATCTCAAAGAGGTGGCATTGAATATGGCCACATCAAGTCTGCCAGAGCGCAAGGTACTCAGGATAGGGAATCAGTATAGGATCAGTGGGGGTCTGGCCGCTGAAACCCCTGCAGATCGAGGTTCCCATTCCCCTGATCTGATGGAGTGGCAGGTCGGGCAAGCTCCCTGTCTCTCCATTCATTCTGTAATGGACCACCAGAAATAGCCAAGTGCAGCGATCGACTATCCCTGGCCGTCCTGCAGAGAATGAATGGGGAGGAAGGGTGCACGCCCAACCTACTACTACATCAGATCAGGGGAACCAGAGCCCCGGTGATCAGTTAATGTCAATGAACTTCGCTCTTTATGGGTACATACAAGATGTCTGTACTAAAGGCAGGTCTGCATCTGCATGGAAATCCCACAAAGTACAGTATAGTACAATAGTTTTACATTTCATTCACTTGCAACATAAAAATCCTGCAGATTTCAAAATCCACGGCATGCGCCACTGCAATGCAAAGGGCAAGCGCTGCAGCTAAATCTGCATATGTGAATTTCGGGGGGGATTTCTAGGAGTAATACTGCCGCAGTCTGTGAATCCGGCCTAACCTTCCATTACGCAGTGAAGACTCAGACCTCGGGCTACATTCACACATGGCGGTAATAGTGCCGCAGGCGGGCATACATGTCATGCACACGTTCAGGACATTCCTAGACGCGTCTATGGAAATGTAGATCATGTAAAATACATTGCTATTTGCTACACTGTACCTTCTGGCTTCTGATGAACGATGAGACCTCCCAATATTACCCTTAGAACAAACCCCAAAAAAGTTACCAAAGACAAAAAAAAATGGGAACATGCAAGCAAACGACAAGTGGCAGAAAAATCTAAGTACAAAGGGCATGGCGTGCGGTGATAACAGACGCCGCATGGAATAATCTACAGTTGTAAACGTTTTTTTCTCTCTAAACTGTTGATGCTGCAAGATCTCCAGATAGAGGAGAGGACGTTGACTGCGCTCAGCCACGTTTCCCTCTCCTCTGTAAGGAATCTAGCAGAAGGAGCTTCCCTAACATCCAGTATAAACCCTGGTCAACGCAAAATGACAACTTCTCAGTGACTTACCAATAACAGCGGAGCCTCACATAGCCAGAGAATCTGAATATCAGCAACCTCCAGCTGTACTGAAACTACAACTCCTTTCACTTCTATGCGAGTTCCAAGAACAGACGAGTAAGTGTGCATGCTGGGAGTTGTAGTTTCACAGCAGCTGGAGTGACAACGGCTGCTGATCCCTGGCCTGAATGCTTAGGAAGCGGATTCGGATGGTGAGGAGTACTAAGAAGCCCAGATTAGCATTGATGCACCACTCTTACCTGGAAATGCAGACTTTAGTAAAAGAAAACCAGCCCAGTTGTCCATTTAGTCATACGTTTCCAAGAGGATCAACAGAGGAACAGTACAACTGAGAGTTCTAAGAAAGGCCTTGAGAACTACTTTATGAGGAATGCAAAAACTTACTAAGATAAGCAAGTTACCTCTGGGCTGTAATATACGATGTCTGACGTGGAGCACCTATTCTTATGACTATGACGTGCCGTTCCTTTATTATTCCTACTAGACATTATGAATGAATTAAAAGCGGTTTGAAATGAAGGTCCAGGTGGGTGTTACCACTTGAGGGTTTGTCACTGAATAGTTTGACACTATCCAATCATTCAGCCTGTGTCAGACTGTGCAGGGGCACACCACCAACTGATAGCACCCATCTGGAGCTTCATTGCAGACCTCTAGCAATTTATTCATAAGTTCTAGCAGGAATAATAATGGAATGGCTCAACATAGAGACATAAGAAGAGATGCTCCAGAATTGTTATTACATGTGGGGTGCAAGTAATGACAGGTCCTCTAAGTACTCTGTGCCTACGTGTGAACATGCCCTTACAGACATAACACAGCTTATCAACACATTGAGAACCCATCCGCCAGTCTTGATCTCCCTGCACCGGCATGTGATGCGCCCAACTTGATAAAATAGGCCCTGCTGTGCGCCAGATACTGAAGTCTACACCACCTACAGACTGGCAAAGACTTAGGCCCCATTCACATGACCGTATGTTCATTTCCGTATCTTATCCGCATCTTTGTGGATAAGATACGGAACCATACGGACCCATTCATTTTTCCATAGGTGAAAAAAAAAATGCAGAATGCCCACCGTGTGCATTCCGCATCCGCATATTACAGAAGTTCTCCCGCAAAAAAAAGGAAACATGTCCTATACTTGGCAGCAAAACACGTCCGTAGCCCCATTAAAGTCAATGGGTCCGCAAAAATGCGGAACACTACGGAAGATATTCCGTTTTTATACGGACACGGAATACATACGGTCGTGTGAATGGGGCCTGTAGCTGTCATTTTTGCCAATTTCTAGCAAAAGTTATGGTAAATCTGGCAGGTCCCCTCCTGCAAAGCCCTGCCCTTTTAAAAAGTCACAGATTACACTGCACATATGGCGTCCGTCATAACTTGCGACTTTTTTACACTACGACGGTGGCATAATGCCCTCAACGAATGTCCCTCTATGTGAAGTTGTCATTTCAGAAGGTATTATTGTCACTACATGACAAGTCGGGCTGTAATTTTATATCTCCGATCTCTGCTGTTATTTATTCAGAAGTAACACAAACTCCTATGTATGTGGCCATGGTGACCACTCCGCACCATACCGTGTACACAATGCAGGCCAAGCTGCTATGCTTTCCGATACCTGACACAGAGCAAGAATGTGTGTAACCAAAGACAGTGAGGCCTGAGGACATCCCCGATACCTCTTCATTATCACCCTGCAGTAAATATTACTGGAAGCTTCCAGATCAGGCCTCCTGAAAGCTACAAAGGAACAATTTGCACAAGACCCTGTAATTCTATATATAATGCAAATAACTGCCAGCAACAGGTAGCAGGCTTCTATTTTCGGCAAAGTGACCTTGTGTGACCGCAGCATTCCAATACAGTACATACATGCTGCAGGAGAAATCCTCCGCGGCATGGGCTTAGAGGGCCTGCTGGAAGAGGATTTTATATACTGCCCCATGGATTCAGCTAGGATACTGTCCTAGTGACTGGCACCTCCCGGGATCACCAAGGGTATGTTCAGACATCTGAGGCTGACCACTGGCTTTCTTCCAAGGTTTGCAGATGCCACGGATCCGCACACAGATTTAGCTCCGTACACTCAAGGGACATTTTTTTTTCCCCGTGGCACAGAAACTTCGACGCCTTAGGCTACTTTCACATCTGTGTTTTTGCTGGATCCGTCATGGATCAGCAAATAAGCTTCCGGCATGAAGCGTTTTTATGTGCGTCATGGGAATACAATGAAACGGAATACATTCTGGTACTCTCCGTTCAGTTCAGATTTGTCCCCATTGACAATGAAGTGTTTTCTTCCGCTATTGAGATCCTATGGCGGATCTCAATAGCGGAAAGGGAAAGCGCAGATATGAAAGCCTCAAACTACGAGGGCAGTTTCCGCGTGAATACAGAAAAAAGGAATATCATTTCAAATCTCTCTGCTGACCTCTACTTACCATGAATGTAGAAAATAAAGCAGTTTTTATCATTATAATTAGCCTGTGTGAAGACGGCACCTGAGCCCTACATTTGGCGTACACACAGAGAAAACCTCCATAATTTAAAGGGTCACTAACGTCATAGAGAGATATCAAAAGTTTAGATCGGTGGGGGTCTGAGTGCGGAGTCCCACAAGATCCCTAGAATCAGGGAAGAGACGCACCCGCATATCGCGTTCTCTCTGAGGACAGAATCATGTGGGCCCACAGACTTCTATGGAGCCCTTCTTGTGCAGCAACGAGTGGGAGTACTTTATGAGTGCGCTTCTCCCCCCCTCATTTTAGGGATTGGTAGGGGTCTCAGCACTCAAACCTCCACTGATCTAAACCTTGATATATCTCTATGACATATCAAAAGTTTTTTGAAAAAGTTAGTGACCCTTTAAAAGGCTTATACAGTGGACATATGTCCAAGCCTTCCATCAGAGGCATATGTCAGGCAGGACTCCCAGCGTATACATCTGACGGATGGATTTATCATTATCATCTCCCTGCGCCCTCTTTCTGGTGCAAAAAAAAGTCGCAAAGACCATTAGGGGAGTGGGTGGGACCAGCGGGGCCAGGACTTTTATCTTCATTTGCGCAAGTTCCTGGTGCCAATGACGACTCTGAGCTGCTGTAGATTTCCTTTTGGCACGTGGACTGCCAGAGGATGCGCCTAAATAGCACAGGAGATTTCAAATATGACACATAGCCACACACTACTCCATGAACAAATACACGCGCAGACACTGAAAACATGGCTGATTCTGGACGGCACTACCGCTATACTCACTGAGCATCAGGCACTTGGCGCAAAATTTTGATCAAAATCTTGTAGGTCCACCCACCAAGGACAAGGCAGCTTCTTTAGATCAGACTTGACTCTCCTGGGCCTAAGCCTGCAAAATGAAATCAGGGCAAAGCAGGATCCAGCTATACCATGCTCTAATTAAAGCCTTAAACGGATGAGTGCATGGGCCAGCCCCCCACGCATGGGCCAGTAAGGCCAGCCCCCCACCAATACAACGTGAAATGCACACACAATGTAAAAATGTGGGCTCCATAGCTGCATAGTTCACATGTGGGAAATCCATTGTTTTCATCCGTATTTCAGCAACATTGCAAAAGCAGAAAGATTAACCCTTAAAAAAAAAAAAAAACTATTGAACAATGGACCATTTATAGCAAAATATGCAACAAAAACGGATACAAAACAGAACAAAAAGCTGAATAAAAAAAACAAAAAATAAATAAACGCGCCCTTATTGGATCCGTATTTTCATGCAAAATGTGTAGGAGCCATATGACAGCTACATATAAGGCCATAACATCCTACCCCCTTGGTTATAAGACGTTTTTTTTTTTTGGAAAGCTCCATATTTTGTTATCACACACTCAGTGTCGCCAAAACTAAATACACAAAAGACCTTTCTGACAACGCATTTTGTTTGATACATGTACCTGCCCCTGACTATATTTAATATTACAGAACCGCAATACATACACCAGTGCTGAACTAATTCAGAAAACGTCGGACGCAGACTCCCCCCAAACAATAAACGGGAAAAAAAAAAATTATAATAAAAAAAAAAAATATTTAAACCCCACGTGTGCCAAGTCAGAAAGACAAATGAATAAAATAAAAATAAAAACAGTTCACACGAGGAAACACTGGTCCTTTGGCAGGCGTTTGATAAAATCGGAATAAGCGGCGATTTGTGACACTGGCTGTAGAGGAAGCCTGCTAATGACACATATACGGCCTTTCTGCAAACCTCAGCTCTGTTCCCGTCACATGCCGTCCATGTCACCAGCTCCTAATACACAACTTGATACAAACTAACCCAAATGTTCAGTAACAAAGGATGCTCTGACAAAAGTGGTAATAATGCACTGGCAGGCTGCGAGGTCAGTGAGCAAGTAATGAGGCGGCAGCGCTTTCTATACAGGCGAACAATACCAAGTCATGAGGGGCAGGAGAAAAGTCAAGGAGCCACACTGCTAATCCAGTCATCATTCATAGGTATGAGGAGCCATACCCAGGGTGCCCTCACAGCATGGACTCTGCAGGGACTATGAAGACAACAGCAGCAGGTGCTTTAAAGGGGTTCATCAATATCTCACCAGCGGGGGTCAGCTGTTCTGCAGCAGGTCCGGGCATTTCTGTAGTAGATGGTGTGGGTTGCGCCCATTCACTTCAACCTGCTCCACTACAGAAGTAGTTCCGCTGCAGGCCGGGGCGGTAAGGATTTGGAGGGGGCCCCCGCTGATTAGATATCAATGGCCTATCCTGGGGAGAGGCCATGAATATTAAAGCTCCAGAAAACCCATTTAAAGGGGTTGTGCAGTGCTACAATATTGGTGACCTACACGTATTCACTTGAATGGAATGAATAGGCGTGATCACACTGCGCTGCCTCAACAACGGAGATGACGCCGATCTGATATTGATTACCTATCCTCAGGCTGGTCATCAGTATCATAGCATTGCATAACCCCTTTAAGTGGTGAGGTGGGGTCTCCATGGACAAGAATTCCCCAGTTACATCCCACAGATGATGAGCCATTTGGAGGCAAAGTCATCATCCTCTTCCTTATGTTCTTCAAACCATCCCTTGACACTTTTTTCTCTGTTTAGGGACATATTAGGTCATGTTCACACAGCAGATTTCCTACGATGTCGTTGTGTATTCCACTCTGAGATCTGCATGGCATCTGTAGTTCATGTGGCAATGATATTCCCAGTTAGACTGGAAACAAGTGACATGCTCACCATTGCCACGGTCTGTGCAGGAAAACCACAGCAGATGGGCACACGGGATTAGTCACATAGAACGGGGCTAGACCCGTGTGCAGATCTGCAGCATGTCTGCGTATTTAAAAGGCTTATCCTATGAAATAAAAAAATATATATATATCTGGAGTAATGTGCACCATCATTTTAACTATACAAATGCAAAAAAAAACGATGCTCTCCTCGGTAATTTTCCCCTTTTACATTCTTTTTGCTATTCAACCCTGCGGCTCTTGTTTTCCCTCTCTGTGGCTGGGCAATAGCTAATACACGTGACCATCAAGCACCTGCATCTCCCAGGAGTGCACTGCAGTTTTCTCTTGTTAAAGGCTTTATCCAGGTTGCGCCGCTATCCCGCGCGGTGACCACTTCCGGAATCACGTGCCGTACATGTGCCAGCGCTGTGGCAAGAGATTCAGACTCACACATGTGCTGCAGGTTCTAACCCCAGGCTAGGGTCACATGACCCCAGAAGTGGCCACAGCAAAGGATCGTGGCACAACCAAGATAACCCCTTCAAGCCCTACTCTGGTGTTCCTCCCCTACACAGAAAAGAGTCCCTCACATCTCCCCAGCACTAACTATGCAATGCCACACTACGCCGGCCCCAAGAGGAGAAAGGAAAGCTACTGAGCATGTAAAGTCCACTATCGAATGCAGGAGGTGGACCAGAATTTCAGGCAGAGAGGAAACAGCAGGGGGCGTTACCAGAGAGTAAAATGTAATATACCGTAGATAAAACCTCCTGACAGGCGGATGGACTCCACCTGAGTAATGTTCTGTCCGATCGGAGTATATCATCTCTACAGCACAGCACCATTCCATCACAATGTACATACGATGCAACATGCTATTGGACATTACTCTGGTCACTGACCCGCAACTACCTCACACAAAATAAAATGGAGAAAAAACACAAACATAAAACATAAAAAAAAAAACGCAAAAAAAAAAGACTGCAATAGCAAGGTGCACTTTGAGAACTATGTTCTGCTGTTAAGTGGACCTTACTTTGGTTTCTTATTTCAGCCGACAACCACAAAGGTTCCTTTCCTATAAGAATCCCAGGCGTCCCGCTCTACCAGGCAAGCAACAAACCATAATGACTGGGGAAACGCTACGTGAAGCAAGCTGGATGCGTCGGCTAGAAATCACATAATGACGTATAAGACAACCTGGCTTATAAGTGAAATCTATCGGCGGTTTTCTCACTTCTCTCTGTCAATCTGCATTCATCTTTTTTATCATAGGAGGGGGAGGGGTGGAAGAAACACTCTGTACTCGTGACAAAGTCAGCAGGTGCCCTGAACCTCCACACTTTCTGAAAGGGTTCCTTCCAACACTGGCAGATATTCATAGGAGGGTGACACTGGAGAAGCGGTCAAATGACCCCTTCACAATGATAAATGAATGATGAGGAGTCCACCTGTTGTCATGGCAGCCACGGAAAGCCTGACACTTGTAGCATGGTGACCTGCTGGCCAGAAGGCTCTCCCCAGCTTGTCGTACATGAAGCAGAAATAAAGACATTATTTCATGAAACGATAAATGAATGCAAGCCCCACAATATAAGAAAGACTAACATATAGACTATTATAATATCCAAAAACACAACGGTAGCCTGTGCCTTACCAGGTAGGAAAGGGTCAATCAGCTGAGCGATGGCAGAAAGGACTGCTTCCTAAATAGCACAAGTAAATGTCTCCAAGACTTCTCCCGGCAGCCCTTATATTCTGGAGCCGACTACCTCAACACACCAGAAACTTCCCGACCTTCAAAACCAACAGGAAAGCCCCCAATAACCTGCTGCCAGTATGTTACCATCTCAGCAGCTTCTGTCCCCTTCCCTGGTGAGCCCTCAGGGGTAGGGTCTTCTCCCCCTCTACACCAGTCTGCCACTTAGTTCACCAACAAGGGAAGATATTCTGCAATATTAGCTGATTTCCGATTATGTTGGATGAGAACCATACAAAACTGCTCATAACCAAAACGGTCAAAATAAAAAAGCAATATCCATAAGATCAACCTGAGCGCAAAGCTCAACCCTTGCACTCCTCTAATCTAAATCACACTGAAAATACTGAAGGACTGAGGAAGATCAAAGGCTAGAGATCAAAGTTCAAGACTACTACCAACAACCTGAAGAAGTCTCCTATAGCACCACCGTCAATTTTATTAATACAATCGGACACCAGGTCTGAAGAAGTCCTCTCTGGAACCAAGTTTACTTTTATTAATACAATTGGATACCAAGTCTGAAGAAGTCCCCTCTCTGGCACCAAAATCACTTTTTTTAATACAGATACCAGGTCTGAAGAAGTCTCCTATCTGGCACCATCATCACTTTCATTAATACAATCAGATACCAGGTCTGAAGAAGTCCCCTCTCTCTGGCACCATCATTAATACAATCAGATACCAGGTCTGAAGAAGTCCCCTCTCTCTGGCACCCTTACTTTTCTTAATACAATCATATACCGGTCTTAAGAAGTCACCTCTCTGGCACCACCGTCACTTTTATTAATACCATCACATACCGGGTCACTTGGTTGAATCGCAGTGCTGTCAATACTCCTCATGACTATGAAACATGAGCAGGAACATAGCCCTGAGGCTCCTCGTCTAGTCTATCACATCTACAGCGTCTGGTGACAGTGACGGAAAGCCTAAAAACCCATGAAGTGGATCTACCACGGTCGGGGCAGCAGTACTGGTCATTCCAGAACACACGCCCCTTGCCCAATACCTGGTGCATTCTTCCACAGGCTACTCTATCCTACAATGTACAATCTAACTTAGAGTTGTCCAAGAACAAGTAAAATAAAGATCAGAACATAGAAGGGAATTTCACGCATGAAACAGAAGGGGTAATAGGATGGACAACTAAAAAGATGCATCCAAAGGGAGCGATTAAAAGGCAAAGTGTCAGAAACGGAGAGGAGGTTCCACCGCAGATTATGGCCGTGTCCCCAGCATAGGAAGGCTCTCCTCCATCTGAAATAGTAAGCAGCCAGGAGACTAATCCCAGCTACTTAATCCGACCAGCACACGCAAAACCGTTCACAAGCACAATTTATGTAGCAGCAGCCAGGCTCCAGCTGACAGTGCCATCACACAGAGGAACCAGCAGCATCTGTCCCACCAGTTGTCACAATCCTGGGGTAGACCTCCAGTAGACAGGAGCTCCTGCCAGCAGGACCTGCACAGGGCGCCTACTGGCACTGACCCCCCTGACCTGCAGCATGCCAGGGGCTCCCCACACCAGGGCACAAATCAATGCACAAACAGCCAAGGTTACCTCACAGAGATGAAGGTACAGATCTCATTCAAGGTCAAAGCGACCACAGATCAGCCAGTTAGGACCGTCACTCAGATTCAACTGCTGGGTGCCCCCAGAGCCAGAGGGCATCAGGTGCCCAAGCGCCCACCTCCACCGGCAGAGAGCGAGTCCTGTGCTGCTGCCACCCCAGCCACATCCATCTAATCCCACCACCATCCTCCTCCCCCGTGGTGGCATCAGCAGAGCAGGGGACTGGCCTGTTCTTGTGAAGGCATCTGGCCGGACAATAAGGGGGGAGGCGGCGTGAGGACGTGGATGGATGAGGCGAGGTGACAGCGGCTGGCATACCAGTACAAAGGGCACAGCCCGCACCTGTCAATGACACGGGCAATATGGCAGGGGGACAAGGCTGGAGGATGGCAGTCCGCGGGGCCACTACCGGCTCTTCCATTCCGTTATGTGTCAGTCTGGGCCGCTTACCTGGACGAGGAGGAGGAGGCGATGCAGGTGGAGCCCGGTCCCGGGAGTCTAGTTGTGGGGGAGAGAGGAGGCGCCTGATCACAGCATGGTGTCCCCCGGCTCCCCCGCCGGCCGCTCTCTCCCTCACACGCAGACTGAAGGCGGCAGGAGCTGGAGAAGTGATGGGGGAGGGAGGAGGGAGTGGTGAGCAGGATGAGGAGGGGGAGGACCGGCTAGCTGCACAGACCTGACTGAAATGACAAACACGGAGCCGGCCGCGGGCAGCCCAGCTAGTCTGCTGTCAGCGTTCACTGGCACTGCCCGCACTCATAGCCTCAACAGGGGGAACTCCAAGGCGCTCACTATTTTTTAATTACACGTTGGGAGGAGCACGGAAAGAAGCCGCGGGATGAGGAGGCTCAATACCCTCCTCACACCCCCTCAGTGGTGCCCTCCCGCCCTGCCTCAGGCCGTCACGTGGTCCTCGCTCACCGGGCTGTGACGTCTCGTCCTCAGCGCCTCTGCTTGGACATTGGTCCGCGCCCCGGAATAGGCACTGGCAGTGTGCGCGCCTACCGCGCTCCCCCTCTACTAGACACGCCCACCAGGCCCCATCCCGTTGGCTAATTGGTCGTGACGTAGTTCTTTCCATGACGTCGCCCTGCACATTGTGTCTCTGTGTGGACATACAGGAGTGCGGGAAGCTGGTGACAGTGCGCGGCTGTGTGCCGCCCTGCACAGTCTAGTGGTGCTTCTGACACAGTGTCTAGTCAGTCACTTGTGAAGTGTATCAGTCAGCGGCGTTCTCTGGACGCCTGAATGTAAGCTGCTGTTCACACTACATGGTCTCTGATAACATACATCCAAACCATGGCGAGCCTTACACACGAAGGTACACATGAAGCCACCACAGGATTGTAATGCCAGTGTGTGACAGAAGTAACTCCTCAAAAGGGGTTCTCCACTTAGACAGTCTGTACTTGTTACGATCCTTGACAATAAGCTGGTCACAAATTCAGGGCATAGCTGAAGGAAGGGGGCAACAAGCCAGGGCACATAGATACAGAGCAATGATTGGGCATTTGCTCCAGGTGATGGAAAGCCTGTGGTTCTGCACAAACTGCCCCCTACCTGTCTAATTTCTCTGCAGCGCCACCACAGGGAAAATTAAGCATTATGGTGTGAGTGGGTTGTCTCCCCCCTGGCTTAGACATGAGGTTATCCTGGAAATAATCTGATCAATATCAGATGCACGGGGGCTGACACCAGGGGTGCAGTGTCATCACAGTCACAGCAACTTTGCTCTCCTAGACCACACTGCAAGTCATGTGTGACTGAGACTTACCTGCCACTTTTATGCAACTTGCACAATGTTTGTTTTGTCACAAGAGTTTGAGACATGCTGTCACAAGGCACATGATCCCATGTAGCCTCAGAGTTATTTCCATCTCAAACATTGATGGCATATTGCTAGGATATTCCATCAGTGTCAGATAAGTACGCGTCCCACCTTTGAGACTCTCCCCCAGTGCTATGGGAGAAAATAGCTGAGCAAGCACACTCGACTGTTTTGAGAAGTCCCATAGTAATGAATAGAGAGTGCACCCCACATGAACAGCCACCGCTACACCACTATGGGAATGCCTGAAATAGGTGAACCAGCACTTGTCTCTTTTCGGAGCTCCCATAACAGTGAATGGAGGGTGGCCGCATGACTGCTGTCCCTTCACTTTGGGTGACCAATACTGGACATAGGAGTTGGTCCCAGAGGTGAGACCTGCACCTACCTGACTGATGGCATATCCTAGTGATTTGAGATCAATGTCTCAGATGGGAATACCCTTTTAAAGAGGTTTTTTAACGTGAAATCACTATGCTCTGACTCTCTTTCTGTTTCATTTAATCACTATTTTTAGAGAGGTTGTCCAAAATACTTGAGATCTGTGACGACCCACTAAACATGATAAAATAAATGTGCCGTCTGCACCTTAAGAACATCTCAAGAATCCTCCTTTTTCTAATGGCCAAAACTCTTTTTGCCTTTATTCATTCTCGTCTTGACTACTGCAACTCATTACTACTCTCCCCCCTTCAGTCTGTCCTAAATGCTGCAGCCAGGCTCATCTATCCATCCACCCGCTACACTGATGCTACTAGTCTATGCCAGTCACTTCACTGGTTGCCCATCCACCACAGAATACAGTTCAACCTTCTCACCCACAAAGCTCTCCACAGTTCTGCACCTCCATACATCTCCTCCCTCATCTCAGTCTACCACCCTACTCATGCTCTCCATTCTGTCAATGATCTAAGATTAACATCCTCCAGAATTCGTACCTCTCACTCCTGTCTTCAAGAATGCTCTGCCCCGGAATATCAGGTCAATTCCCACCTTCCCTACCTTCTAAGACTACTTTCACACTAGCGTTTATATATTCCGGTATTGAGCTCCGTCATAGGGGCTCAATACCGGAATAAAACGCTTCAGTTTTGTCCCCATTCATTGTCAATGGGGACAAAACTGAACTGAAGACAACTGGAATGCTCCTGAAAGCATTCCGTTCCGTCTTCAGACGGAGAGCAAACTGCAACATGCTGCGGTTTGCTCTCCGGTCCAGGGCATCCGCACCAAGACGGATCCGGAATGACCCCCAATGCAAGTCAATGGGGACGGATCCGTTCGGTGTGACACAATAGTAAACGGATCCGTCCTCCAGTGACTTTCAATGGAGTTCATGACGGATCCGTCACCCTGCACTTACCTGTCCTCGCAGCTCCCTCCTCCCTTCAGCAGGGGGCACTGTGGGGAATCTTCCATTGTGTGCGCCGCCCTCTGGAGCTGCAGAGACAGGTAAGTTTAACCCCCTCCTCCTCAAAATAGTGTATGGTGCAGGTGTGGGACAGGAGCGCGGTTCCGACCCCACATGTGCACCTGCGGCAGCACGGATCCGGCGGGACCCTTCACATGCCGGATCCGTGCTGCCGCTTGTGTGAAAGTGGCCTTACTTGTCTTAAAATACTTCTTTTTAGGCAGGCTTATCAAGTTTCTAATCTGACTCTTCCCTGTTTAGCCCCCCCCCCCTTCCCCAACAAACACCATGATCTACCACTAATCCCTCTATGCACAGCTCCTGCAGCTCCATCTGCACTTCTCCATTTAGTATAAAAGATGGCTGGACCGCTTTATTAAACAATGTTACAGTCCTAGTGT
Source organism: Rhinella marina (assembly GCA_900303285.1). Classification (NCBI taxonomy): domain Eukaryota; kingdom Metazoa; phylum Chordata; class Amphibia; order Anura; family Bufonidae; genus Rhinella; species Rhinella marina. Next base: position 107,814 of record ONZH01027283.1, read on the forward strand.
TTCAGTTGTATATTCGCCTGTAATGTCTCTTCCCTTTGAATTGTAACGTGCTGCGGAATATGGCGGCAATATATAAAGATTATTATAAAAGAACTGATACCCACCGCTTAATCCCCTGCCATGCGAAGAGTCTGAACCTCTGGTCTGTGTTTACAGGCTGCAGCGGTGACAGAGCCGTTTACTGCACGTGACCACTGCAGCCAGTCACTGGTCTCAGTGGTATATGGCGTGAAACTGCTCAGTTCAGTGTTTGGTGTACACAGCTACTTCATTCCTGGAACCTACAGACACAGATCAGCAGTGAGAACTGGAGGGGCAGCACTGGAAAATCTGATCTTTTTTTATTCGGTCACATTTAGGAGCACTGGGCCCATTTTCAAATAAATTGAGCCATCTTATTTAAAGGGCATATGTCAGCAGATTCACACCTATGACACTGGCTGACCTGTTATATGTGTGCGTGGTAGCTGAAGACATCTGTGTTGTTCCCAGGTTCATATGTGCCCGCATTACTGAGAAACATGATGTTTTACTATATGCAAATGAGCCTCTGGGAGCAACGGGGGCGTTACCATTACATCTAGACGCTCTGCTCTCTCTGCACTTTGACAGGGCCATGCGTGATCACATTTACACTGCCTGGCCCTGTCAATCAAAGTGCAGAGGGTGCAGCAGTGGCAGAGAGAGATGAGCCTCTAGGTGTAATGACAACGCCCCTGTTGCTCCTAGAGTCTCATTTGCATATATGAAAACTCGATTTTTCTCAGCAATGTGGACACATATAAACATGGGACCAACACAGATGTCTTCAGCTGCAAAGCACACATGTAACAGGTCAGACAGTTTCATAGGTACAAACCTGCTGACAGATGGCCTTTAAGACCTCTGCCTGCTGTCAATGAATTTCGCAATGATGATAAATGAACTTTCTTCATGGACTTTCTGCATGGAAATTTCAGTGTATGACCTATTGCAGTATTTCAGCTTTGTTAAAACCCCCTAATCTAGTTCACTAGTCACTATTTTCAGCCATCCCATCTTGCAGGGTTACTGTATTTCTGAAATTAGGGCACTATACAGATACCCAGCGGAGACTCCATTACTATACTTGGCGGCTGAAATTAAAAATAGGAATAAATCCCTTTAGGATTAAACTGAAATAAGGCCAGAAAGGGCTTCTTCTAATACTCCTCATTTGTCTGAGATGTTTGATGGTTGGCTCTGTGGTTTACACTTGTCTTCCTGTTTCTGGAGTGTAGCAGCAGGAATCGTTTACATTGTGGTAAAAATGTTCCGTCTCTTACTAAAACAAGATTACAAGTTGTTCCACAAACAGCAAATCTCCAGGCCTGTGATAGTACATGCCTAAAGCTGTAATGTGTGTCCAGATGGCGCTAAATCCTGGTCCGGGAAAGGTACACGTATGCCCTCATTCTTTATTGCAATACATGGAAATGCAAGTGGTCCCAGCAGACAGTGGTCATTGTAACTGGACGTCCCATTCAACATACAGTGTCATAGACAGACCCATCTGGAAGATGCAGCTGGTCAGCAGGGGTGTATCTATAGGAGAAGCAGGGGAAGCGGCTGCTTTGGGGCCCAAACAGTAGTAGAACTAAAAGATTTTATTATCAGGGTCCCCTCAACAGTGTTATAAAATGACGGACGAAGTGGCTCCCGGACCTCATCTGAGAAAGTGATCTTGACTAGCCATAGGAGTGAGGGTTGCATGGGAGGAGGGGTTTGTGAAGAAATTGCTGTGGGGGTCCCAGTCATTTCTAGTTCCGCCAGTGGTTTCACGGGTAAAACACCTGTATTACTGATGTGTATGCACTGAATGGCTGTCTAGTAGCGCCTCTCTACAGTACAGTGCAGTACTACATGTCCTGTTCTGCTCCATCACTGCGCCTGTATGAGCACAGCTATTTTTCGGGCACAATGTGGGGTGAATATATCAAGCCTTACACTCCTGGGTTCCTGCATCGAAAAGTAGGAAAATAGGGCTTTGCGATATCTTGGACTTGCACAAATATTTTGTAACATTTTGAATTTTGTCACCACAAAAAGCGGACATGGTTAGCTGTCTTAGAAAAGGGTGATGTAGAAAGTGTAAGTGAAAGCTGGTGATTTACAATTTCCAGCAGCTCTTTCTGATGACGTGCTGTCACATGGTTGGTCATTAGGTACAGCAGTAATGGCACATGTCTGTTGTAACCAGTGATCCCTTGTCTAGTCTCTACATGGCTGCAGTGATCATGTGTTGGTGCATCATGTCATTGCTGCTGCCATGTAAACAGAGACGGGACTTCAGGCCACAAAAGCTTCAGCACTGGAGCAGAGGAAGGATTTAAAGGAAATCTGTTAGCAAATCTAACTACATGTAACCCAGTCCAGGGCTACATAGTCAGTGCTCCAGACTAAAAAAAATACCTAGGAGACATTGGCTCCTGAACTGAAAAATTTAGTCGCCAAATTTAAATACATATTATTGTAATTAAAAAAAAGACTTGGAGGAGAAGATGAGGCGCAGGTCACAGTAGTGAGACAGCTCTACATACAGCATACTTCCTGCCAGCACTAAGAAACACATAGGAGACTACAGCACCACATACCTCCTACATCCAGTGACATCTCCTGTCATGTAGACCTCTTTCCTCTTCTCCTTCGTTTGACCCAGACCTCCATGACAAATTCTTCCAGCTGCATCTAGTCTCTGCAAAGTTTGTTAAAAACATATTAGATTTCTCAATTTTCCTATAATCCTCCCCATATTTTCCACACAACCTCCGCAGTCCGTCATCCTGCTGTCCCTTCCAGTCCTGTACCCACTGTGCTCCCCAATGCCCCTGTTGAAAAAATAGTGACCCCAGTTGACATAATGTCCCTATGGTGCCTCCAGCAATTATAATACTCTCTAGAGTGCCTTTCCCCAGAAATAATAAGGTCTGCTAAAATGCCCCCAGTAATAATAAAACCCTATATTGCGCTCCCAGTAATATTTCCTGTATAGTATCGCCAAAAATAGTGTCCCCTATAATGTCCCTTTAATAGAAGTGCTCCTACAGTGCCTTCAGCATTAATATCCCCTATTTTACCTGAAGTAAAAATGCCACTATAGTGCTCCCAGTATTAATGTCCCCTATAGTGCCCCTAGTAGTAAAGCCCATGTACAAAAAAATCCCACTATAGTGCCCTAGGATTAAATTGCCCCCCAGTGCATTTAGTAATGCCCCATATAGTGTCCTCATTTAAAAAAATGCCTTGGAAATGCCCCCTATAGGGCCACAGTATTAAAAGTCCTCAGTGCCACCAGTAATGGCCCTTATACTGTCCACTGTATAAAAAAAGTCCTCTAGAGTGCCCCAATAGCGCTGCCAGTTATGCCCCCCACAATGAACCCCAGTATTAATGTCCCCCAGAGCGCCCCTCCAGTAGTAATGTCCCCTAGAGTGCCCCTCCACTAGTAATGTCCCTGACATTAGTAATATCCCTCCACAAAGCACCATCAATAATAATGTCCCCCACGGTGCCCCTCCAGTGGTAACATCAGCCAAAACCCACCCTTCTGTAGTAATGTCCCCCACAGTGCCCCTCCTGTAATAATGTCCCCAACAGTGCCCCTCCAGGAGTGTCCCTCATAGTGTTCCCATTGAGTAATGCCCCCTGCAGTGCCCCTTTAGTATTATGTCCCCAATGCCCGTTGCAGTGCTATCCTTTCTGTTAGTCCCCCAAGTTAGCAGTGGAAAAAAAAACAAAAAACTCACCTGTATCCCACGTTCGCCGGGGTTCACGATGCAGGCCACAACCATTTCTGGTCTGTGGCCTGGGATGGAGGGATGCAGGCAGGTAAATGGAAGCACGTCGCTTCGCTGTGTCCCAGCACAGAAAGGTGTGATGACGTCATCACGCATGTGTCGGCGACGCAGGCCTTCTAAGCCTGAAGCCTATGAGGATGATTGTAGGTTTGTCACGATACCAAAATTTTGATTCGGTTTAGATACCATAAAAAAGTATTGCGATACTCGATACCATTCGATACCATGCAAAAAAACCCCACAAAAACAGCTGCATGCATTCCGCATTTAATGAAACGTCTAGCCCATATTAGAACAATCCTATCCTATTTTTGGGGGGACAAGGTGACAAAAAAATGGTGAATTGTGCGTTTTTTTATTTTTGGTTATGTGTTCACGGCGCGCGCCTCCTCTTCAAACAGCTTATCAGCGGGGGTGCCGTGTGTTGGACCCCCGCCGATCTGATATTGATGACCTATCCCGAGGATATGTCATCAATAAATATAACTTGGAGAACCCCCTTAATATATTGTTTTTGTTTTTTTTTTTACTTTTTATTTACTAAGTATTAACCCCCTTAGGGGCTAGAACTCTTGTCCTATTCACCCTAATAGAACTCTGTTAGGGTGAATAGGACTTCACCCTGTCCCTTCAGTAGCATCCTGGTTGCCATGGTAACCGATCAGACCCCTGCGATTACACTGCTGGGGCTCCGATGGGATGTTGCCACTTCCACCAATGAAGAGGGAAGGCTAGGGGGTGTTGGGGACCCTGTGGCCATTGCCACCAATGATTATTATACTGGGGGGGGTGGGGGCGCAATGACTAATACTGGGGGGTTAACCCTGAGGTGTTAACTGCGGCATATCGCAGCTCCCTGTCATACAGGTCGGGTGCCGGCTATGTGATTCTGTGCCGGCACCTGCCTCCTGTACTTGTATTAAACATAGTTATGCTCATTGGTGGGGCAGCGGCCACAGCCCCTCCCCTCCTCCGCCCCTCTCATTTCTCATTGGTGGCGCAGCGCCCACAGCCCCTCCCCTCCTCTGCCCCTTTCACCTCTCATTGGTGGCAGTGGCAGCAGCAGCAGCACAGGGGAGAGAGAGAGAGACTGCTTCCTTCTCCCCTGTGCTGGTGAGAACATGGAGCATGCTGAGAGAAGCACGCACCATTTTCCCTGATAGTAGGCAGTATCGGTGGCGGGTCTAGGCGCAAAAGTCTTGTCCCATTTGTAAATTCTAAGTCGCATTGGCGACCATTTTGGTCGCCATCTGGAGCACTGCATAGTGCTGTCTGACACAATGCAAAACATAGCTGTCTTAGTATTCTGTGTATTTCCAAAATGCAGAAAATTAACTTTTATTCATATGCAAAAGTGGCCTCAAGGTGCCCAGCGGGGGGCGTGCATAACTGTTATAGATCCATCAATAGTAGAACAGGATTTGGATGGCACTGCGAGCATCATTAAATTCATTAAAATGCAGGATTAGCGGCAGCCATAGCTTTTTTACTGGGACTATGGCGGTGCTCTATCCCCAAGAGTCAAACAAATGCCAGTGTAGAAGAAAAAAGGATGGCTCTCACCCGTATCGTCCAACTATTCTTTATTCTCGTCAACAGACGCACTTACATATGTAGAAGCGGTAGGGGTGCGGAACGCCACACAAGCACCACAGAGCAGTGACGGCCGTTCCACGTTTATACGCTTCCTCAGGCCTCTCAGACGTCATGACGCCAATGTGTCATTCTTATGTATCAGCGTGACCCCTGGCTGACATGCGCACAAGCAGTCAAGGGTCATATAACATCCCACATATTTAAAAACGATATACAAACAATAAAATAAACTGACAGATGCTTACAGAAATATACTTAGGTCATTTTTATCATTCAGGCTTAAGGGGCCTAACGCATTTGCCCCCAGCTAGCCTCTTTGCGTAATAGCGCAACATGTCTACTGCCTCCTCTGGACAAATGAGGAACTACTTCTATAACTGCAAAAGTGAGTATTTTCGGGTCACCTGCATGCACCTCTCTTACATGTTTGATTAAACGGGGCACCCTTTACCAGAAATTACAGAATTGAAATGTTCTCTTATTCTCTCAAAGAGCGGCCTAATTGTTTTACTAATGTAAAAACAACCACAAGGACACATTATCAAATATACTAAGTATCTGGTCCTACATGTGATGAGTTGATTCACTCTATACTGGAGGACTCCAAAATTCAGCAACTTACATTGGGGGCTGTACCTACAAAACGAGCAGTTGCCACATCTAAGATTGCCTTTAGGCACAAATTCTCTAATCCACATCTCAGGTTTTTTTTCCACATATCTGCTCCTCACTAACCTATCCTTTAAGGTGTGACTCCACCTAAATGCAACTATAGGTTTATATTGGGCGATGTCCTTTAAGGAATCATCCTTACTCAAGATGTCCCAATTCCGATCTATTATTCTGCGTATAGTGTCTGCCATCAGGCTATACTTAAAGGAAAACACAAATCTATTTTGTTTGTTCTCCTGTTTCTTAAATATATGTTTTTTTTTAACAATAAATCCTCTTGGGTCAATTGCGATGCTTTGAGCATAGCTCGATGCAGAATTTCAGGAGGATACACTCTCTTCATCAGACGTTCTTTTAATTCCCTAGCCTGCACTATATAGTCTTCCTGACGACTGTTTATTCTCTTTAGTTTTACGAATTGCCCATAAGGAACTGCTAACTTAACATGATGAGGATGAAAGCTGTTGTAGTGCAGGAGAGAGTTGGTCGCCGTAGGTTTCCTGTAACCCTGGGTGACCAAGTCACCTTCCTGCACCCAACAGCAACATCTAAAAATTCAAGTTCTTGGCCCTCAAATTTGTACATGAACTTCATATTCATATCATTCTGTTCATTCAAATAAACCACAAATTCACTGAACTGACATACCGTACCAGACCAAACAATAAATACATCATCTATATAACGCAAAAAGAGTTGGATGTAACGCAGAAATGAGTTTCTTAAATGGGTTTTCCGAGTTATATATATTGATGACCTATCCTCAGGATAGGTCATCAATATCAGATCGGCGGGGGTTCGACACCCGGCATCCCCACCGATCAGCTGTTTGAAGAGGAGGCGCGCGCTGTATCAGCGCTGCCTCCTCCTCACTGTTTACATGCTGGCCGTAACGGGGTAGTGGTGAGTAGGTGTAATTACACCTCACCGCCCTATTCATTTCTATGGGAGGAATCGCTTCCATACAAGTCTATGGAAGCGATTCTTCCCATAGAAATGAATAGGGCGGTGAGGTGTAATTACACCTACTCACCACTACCCCTGTTACGGCCAGCATGTAAGCAGTGAAGAGGAGGCAGCGCTGGTACAGCGCGCGCCTCTTCAAACAGCTGATCGGCGGGGGTGCCGGGTGTCGGACCCCCGCCAATCTGATATTGATGACCTATCCTGAGGATAGGTCATCAATATATATAACTCGGAAAACCCCTTTAAAGAGTAGACAAATTTGTCTTCAAAACACTCCAAAAAAATATTAGTGTCTGGTATTGGATCTGTCACCGAACCCCTATCTGAATATTTGGACTGGCTGTTACATCCATTACTTAGGGATATACCCTCTTATCTGAAGCACACAAATGACTTCCTCCTGTCGCTGAAATCTTTTCAGTGGCAGGAAGGACATTGTTTGGTCTCTTTAGATGTAGAGTTTGTACACCCGTATACCACATGATATCGGGGTAGCCTCTGTTAAAGAGTTGCTAGAGAGAACAGATAAAAGACAGCCCTTTATTCAGTTTATAGAGCAGGCTCTTCATTTTATTCTATCTAATAATTGTTTCAGATTTGGGGATCAGTGGTACAGACAGAAACATGGCACGGCGATAGAGACACCGGTGGCATGCACCTTCACTAATATTTTTTGGCGTGTTTTAAAGACAAATTTGTCTACTCTTTAAGCGTTACATCCAACTCTTTCTGCGTTACATCCAACTCTTTTTGCGTTATATAGATGATGTATTTATTGTTTGGTCTGGTACGGAATCTCAGTTCAGTGAATTTGTGGTTTTTTTTATGAAAATGATATGAATATGAAGTTCACGTACAAATTTGAGGGCCAAGAACTTGAATTTTTAGATGTTGCTGTTGTGGTCCAGGAAGGTGACTTGGTCACCCAGGGTTACAGGAAACCTACAGCGACCAACTCCCTCCTGCACTACAACAGCTTTCAACCTCATCATGTTAAGTTAGCAGTTCCTTATGGGCAATTCGTAAGACTAAAGAGAATAAACAGTCATCAGGAAGACTATATAGTGCAGGCTAGGGAATTAAAAGAACGTCTGATGAAGAGAGTGTATCCTCCTGAAATTCTGCATCGAGCTATGCTCAAAGCATCGCAATTGACCCAAGAGGATTTATTGTTAAAAAAACATATATTTAAGAAACAGGAGAACAAACAAAATAGATTTGTGTTTTCCTTTAAAGGGATATTCTCATCTTAGACAATGGGGGAATATCGCTAGGATATGCCCCCATTGTCTTATAGGTGCGGGTCCCACCGCTGGGACCCGCACCTATATCCAGAACGGAGCCCCCGAACTGAATGAGGGCGCACTGCGCATGCGCAGCCGCCCTCCATTCATTTCTATGGGGCCGGCTACTTCCGTCGGCTCTATAGAAATGAATGGGAGCGCACCGCGCATGCATGGCCCGGCTCCCATTCATTTCTATGACCCGGGGTTCTCCAGGCGCAGCGCTCCCCGCTCCGTTCTGGATATAGGTGCGGGTCCCACCTCCTAGTGATATGCCCCCATTGTCTAAGATGAGAATACCCCTTTAAGTATAGCCTGATGGCAGACACTATACACAGAATAGTAGATCGGAATTGGGACATCTTGAGTAAGGATGATTCCTTAAAGGACATCGCCCAATATAAACCTATAGTTGCATTTAGGCGGAGTCACACCTTAAAGGATAGGTTATTAAGGAGCAGATATGTGGAAAAAAAACCTGACATGTGGATTAGAGAATTTGTGCCTAAAGGCAATCTTAGATGTGGCAACTGCTCGTTTTGTAGGTACAGCCCCCAATATAAGTTGCTAAACTTTGGAGGCCTCCAGTAAAGAGTGAATCAACTCATCACATGTGGTTGTTTTTACATTGGTAAAACAATTAGGCCGCTCTTTGAGAGAATAAGAGAACATTTCAATTCTGTAATTTCTGGTAAAGAATGTCCCCGTTTAATCAAACATGTAAGAGAGGTGCATGCAGGTGACCCGAAAATACTCACTTTTGCAGGTATAGAAGTAGTGCCTTATTTGTCTAGAGGAGGCAGTAGACATGTTGCGCTATTACGCAAAGAGGCTAGCTGGGGGCAAATGCGTTAGGCCCCTTAAGCCTGAATGATAAAAATGACCTAAGTATATTTCTGTAAGCATCTGTAAGTTTATTTTATTGTTTGTATATCGTTTTTAAATATGTGGGATGCGATATGACCCTTGACTGCTTGTGCGCATGTCAGCCAGGGGTCACGCTGATACATAAGAATGACACATTGGCGTCATGACATCTGAGAGGCCTGAGGAAGCGTAGAAACGTGAAACGGCCGTCGCTGCTCTGTGGTGCTTGTGTGGCGTTCCGCACCCCTGCTGCTTTTACATATGTAAGTGCATCTGTTGACGAGAATAAAGAATAGTTGGACGATACGGGTGAGAGCCATCCTTTTTTCTTCTACGCTGATAACTGTTATAGGAGCCCAGGCCCTCCTCTTCACTTGTTCCCTGTACCTCCCTTTGCTCCATCCAGCCTGTCCCCTCCACTGCAACATCACAATCCTCCTTCAGCTCCGGCCGGCTCAGCGCATGCGCGCTAAGTGTGGAGAGGCTGATGCCCACTGCAGGGCATTGAAGGTGCAAGCGCTGACCTTGACAATGCTCACCAGCCAGCCGGAGCTGAAGGAAGATTGTAATGTCGCAGTTGAGGGGGCGGGCTGGATGGAGCAAGGGGGGGTACAGGGAACAAGTGAAGAGGAGGGCTTGGGCTGCGGCAAAAGGCGCCACCTGCTGTTTGTTCTTTTCCGTATTTTTTACCCATCTTACCGAGCTGGTCGAATGTGCTCAGTTTAAATCTTAATTTACACTAATAGACCCTAGACACATGTAAGGCTTTATAAAATAATATATTCCATATAGTCCTGGGACTTCCAATAGCCAACTTGACATGTGTCTTAATTCCCTTTAAAACGTCACCTTTATTTATCTTAATAATAAAATAATTCTCATCACAGTTGTGTTTTAAAACTGCTGAAGAAGCGACGGCGAAACGTGCGTCGGGGTCCGAGGTGGCACTGGTTTGTACCATTATTACTATTATTATATACTTTATACAGTTGTTATACTCTATATATTGTGCTTATATTACCTGTTATTGGTATTCTATGGAGCATGTCTGTGAACCATATTGGCACTATTGTACTTTAATATCTATGTTTGCACTTGCACTTTACTATGGTCTCTGTTTGTGACTTCTCCATATGTTTTACTTGCCCCAGTATTGCCCCTCTATTTTGTGTGTAGTTGCCACCATCTACTTTTTATGACTTTTTTATCATCATTCTGTGAATTAATAAAGGTATACATTTTTATTTTGGTGTATCTGGTGTTTGTTGGCGTATTTAATGGGGTTTATGTTACACTTTTGATTCCTAGGCTTTCTGCCCCTCTTTTTTGTATTGGAGTTGTATGAATAACATGATCACTGATAGCACTACGTACTCCTGCTTAAAATGAACTCAAATGCTGCCCCCCAACATGTTTCGCCAATTATCTTGGCGTCTTCAGGGGTCGGGCAGTCAATCTTCAAATGCCACCAGACATATGTTCTGTTAGAAGCTGTGACAGTTATAGGGAGAGATGCAGCAGAAAGGACATGCCCTCGGAGCTGCCTGGTGGAAGAGAATCTAGGGTCTCAATACTGGAATAAAACGCTTCCGTTTTGTCCTCATTCATTGTAAATGGGGAAAAAACGTAACTGAACAGAACGGGATGCTCCAAAAAGCATTCTGTTCCATTCTTATACTTGAGAGCAGCATGCTGTGGTTTGCTTTCCGTCGTCATGGGATGCTGAGCAAGATGGATTCGTCATGACCCACAATGCAAGTCAGTGGGGATGGATCCGTTTTCTCTGACACAATAGAAAATAGATCCGTCCCCCACTGACTTTCAGTGGAGTTCATGACGGATCTGTATTGGCTATGTTAAAGATAATACAACCAGATCTGTTCATAATGTGCCTGCCGGATCCAGCAAAAACGCTAGTCTGAACATAGCCTTATCCTTAGGTCGGGGTCTGACTCCCAGCACCCTGCAGATCAGCTGTTTGAAGAGGCTGACATACTCCATGAAGCACTGCGGCCTCTTCCTAGGCCAGTGATGTCACATTCATTAGTCACATGGCCTATGTGCAGCTCAGTCCAATTCAAGTGAATGGACCTTGGCTGCAATACCAGGCACAGCCACTATACATGTACAGCCAATATATACAAAACACTGTGCTCGGTATGCTGTTAGGAGGCCACAGAGCACCGCCTCCTCGTCAAACAGCAATTCGGTGGCTGTGCCGGATGTCAGACCCACACCCATCAGATATTGATGGCATATTCTGAGGATGTTCTACTTCTGGAAAACTCCTTTAGGATATGTTCACACAATGTTTTTTTTAATTTGCATATTGTTTTCTGAAATGATTAAAATGTGCCCACAAACCACATCCCATTGATTTCAATGGGAAATATACCCTTTGGTTCACATCACATGTTTTTGTGCTGCTCATTCGAAATCACTTCTTCAAAGTTATTCTGTGTGAATTATGCTCCAGATTTTCTCATTGGCAATGGGAGCTAGAGAATACTCATCAAATACACATACAAAAATGAAAAACAGTTGGAAAATGTGTAGTAAACACGGGTATCTTTGCTGCTGACTTCTCTCAGAATCAGTATCATGTTTTTTGCCTGTATAAAGTGTAGAAAGAGACGTTTGAGGGGAGGCCCTCTCTGACCTCCTCTGCTCCGCTCAGCTCCTTGTATTACTGTTTGATGCTGCTGCAGCCAATTGCTGGGCACATCAGTGATTTGCTCCGCTTGCATCACCTGACAATTTGACATCACTCAAGAGAAGCAGGTCATTTCTGCGGCCAGTGATTCGCTGCAGTGGTGTCAAACAGGAAGTTTACATCCAGGAACCTGAGTGAAGCAATGAAGGCTGGTGAGCGCAGGAGCCAACGCCGTGAAGCAGGTAAGTATGCTTCCCTTTGCTGGTCTGCCCAGAAGGGGGAAGGGGGTTGTTCTGAAACCCTCCCAAAACATGCATCACCCATTTAAGTTCTGCATCTACCCACTGGAGGGGCACAAAGGAGAAAGTGTGCTAAAGCATTCCTGGTGGCAGCTAACCCCCATTCAGTATGTAAATCACTAATGTCCATGTACAATATCCATGGCATCCTTTAGTGCAGACTAAGAGCCTGTACGGCCAGTCTCTCGCACCCTCACGGTATGAGATGTGGGCTGGAGAAGGGTAGTTTAGGAAGGGAACTGGGATATAGGGTTATGCAGGTATAAGTCTACCAAGCTAAGGAGCCTTTGGACAGAAAGAGGTAGAGAGGCACAAGGAGAGGTAGAAAGGGTTTGTGGGATAGTGTACGGCAGTAGGATATGATACTTATCAACTTTTTGTCTGAGGATCTTGTCCGTGGTGCTGAGTTTGCTTGTTGTCCAGGAGGTGATGGTCCATGTCCTTCTTTCTGCCTTTCTTTTTTCTCCTCCCTACTTCTTGCTTGAACCCACTTTTCATCCACCTTCTACCAAATGATTATAATGTGGCCTGTCCTAATCGGTCATATCATCATTTAGTGAAGGAATGTGTTTGTACCCATTCAGTTAAGGACAGTTGGAATGTCATCCTTCTATACATTTATGGCTGTCCCCAAGCTAACACCATTAGGTGTGATATAGGTTTATGGGATCTAGATAAAGGAAGATGTTTGTAGATGATAGAAGATCAGCTCCCTGTGTACGAGTATTCCATCACAATAGCCAGACAAGTCCGATACCATAGGTGGAATATGGAGTATACAAACAAATCCATAGCTATTTATACTGTAGCATACTGTATGTATATAATTATATAAATACACCGATGCTTGAAAGTTTGTGAACCCTTCAGAATTTGTCTAAAAATAGCAAGTCCTGAAAGTAGATAAAGATAACCAAATCAGGTAAATCACTCAAAAATATCAGACCTGGTCATTTATTTATTGAGAAAAATCATCCAATATCACATGTCGTTGAGTGCCCAAATGTTATGGTCAGTGGGTGTGGACCCACTATGCCAACTAACCAGTTTGGCTTTGGGCTAAACCTAAAGCCACTGTCCTGGAGGTTCCCTGGTATTCACCCTTTAACCACTGTACAGGGATCTGGACTTTGCTGCAAGGAACCAGCCGCTACCTCCTGGAGTAGTCCTGGTGTAGTTGACTGCTGACCCAAGGGGGTCAGAGACACCAGTGCGAAGCACCAAGGACACAGGCAAAAAGTCTAGTCTGAAATAGTCAGGCCAGGCTGAGTACTTGTATATGCCAAATAGCAGTTCCAAGGTCAGGACAGGCTGAGTAGGAGGGTCATCCAGGTCATAGTCTCAAGGTTGGGGCAGGCAGCAAGGAGCAGAGTCAGAAAACAAACAAGGTTCGGTACATGGGAGGTTCGCCTTCATTGGTTACTACACATTTTCATAAGAATTAATGCAATTTACTTTTGAGAATTCATATAAGCCCTTTTTAAAACTGTCCACTGTTCCTGCTGTGACCACGTCTTGAGGAAGTCTATTCCACAGATTCACCGTTCTTACGGTATAGAACCTTTGATGCTTCTGGAGACTGAATGTTTTCTTCTCTAGTCGGAGGAAGTGCTCACTTGTCTTTTGGGGGCATTTTACATGGAACAGCTTTTCACCATATTTTATACAGCCCATTTATATATTTGTGTAGGTTAATCATGTCCCCCCTTAGACATCTCTTCTCAAGACTGAATGTGTTTAATTCTTTCAATCTTTCCTGTAAACTAAGACCCTCCATGCCCCTTATCAGTTTAGTCGTTCTCCTTTGTACTTTTTCCATCTCCAGGGCATCCTTTCTATGGGCTGGTGCCTAGAACTGAACTGCATATTCCAGATGAGGTGGCACCAATGCTTTGTAAAGTGGAAGTATTACATCCCTGCCTCACGAGTCCATGCCTCGCATAATACATGACAATATCCTGTTGGCCTTAGAAGCAGCTGATTGACACTGTATGCTGTTATTTAATCTATGATCTACAAGGACACCCAAATCCTTCAAATGACTCTCCCAGTGTTACATCCCCTAAGACATATAATGCACGGAGATTATTACTATCCAGATGTATATCTGTACATTTATCCACATTGAACCTTATTTGCCAAGTTGATGCCCAATCACTCAGAGTGTTCAAGTCATCTTGTAATTTATGGATATCTTCCATAGACTACACAGTACTACATAGCTTGTTGTCATCTGCAAAATAAAAACAGTGCTATTTATCCCGTCCTTGATATCGTTCAGAAATAAATTAAATTATAGGAGACCCACCACTGAACCTTGGGGTACACCTGTTATAACCGGGGACCATTCAAAATAGTAATCATTGACCATGACTCTCTGGATATGGCTGTTCAGCCAGTTTTCAATCCAATTACAAAGTATACTTTCCAAATCTATAGACCTTATTTTACCTATTAAACGTCTTTGAGGGACAGTATCCAATGCCTTCGCAAAATCCAGATTACCTCCACAGCCGCCTCTCTGTCCAGGCTTCTACTCACCTCCTCATAAAAACATAGTATGTGGGAGAAATTAAAGTCAGTTTGTCAGGAGGTCACAAGGCATCTCTGAATTTCTGTGCTGTGAGGGCTGCTAGGCCTACCAGATAAGACCTGGCTACTGGACTTGTCAGAGTGACTGAAAACTAGCCAATCAGGATTCTGGCTCTGTGTCTAATCTCAGATGGGGCAGAGCGCGATACCAAGCACAGCTGCTATACATCGTACGGTGCTGTGCTTGGTGAGCTGTGAGAAGGCTGCGGATCTCACAGAAGCCAGTGTCTTCTCAAACAGCTGATCTGCGGGGGTCCTGGGTGTTGGCCCCCACAGATCAGATACTGATTACCTATAGGTATCAACATCTCGGAAAACCCCTTTAATTGCGAAATAGACCTTCATTAAGGTAATTTAACTCTGCTGTGTGTTTTCCCTTGCTTGAAGAAAATACACCATAACTGGGGGTATGTTATTACAAAAACCGCATGCATTTTTTAAAATGCTTTTTTTTGCCACATCCAAAACACAGCACAGCCGCAACGTGTGGCAGCACCCTTAGTATACTAGGTACTATATTGTGCAAAGTCATGCTGACAGTTCTGGTGATCTGACTTTTGGCCTGTTTTTGGATTTTCCTTTGTGCCTTCTGTTCCTGTTTATATTGATTTTCCTGGTTATCAACCCTGTCTTGAATTTAACCCTTTGTGTACTGCATTAATTGTGCATTGGCTCTCCTAATTTTTGACCCTGCTTGCTAACTCTTCATTTTTCCTCCCTGGTCATTCTGGGAGCTCTACAAGTGTATTCTGAGTCACTAGCAGCCAAATCCATCCTGCCATGCAGTGGACCATGGTGAAAAACCTAGGGGTAGCCTTAATTTTACACTACCCGGAGTGGTTTTGGAAGACTGGTAGCAGTTTTCATGTACACTGGATGTGGGCTAGACAGTGATTCTAGTACGTCCTAACACAGGTGTTTTCAACCAATGGGATGCCCTGTTTTATTTAAAGAACAGGGACTTATTAAAGTCAGATCGTCACAACACGTTTATAAAAGTGTATCACAACAAGAACAAAGAAGATTTCTGAGGACCTCAGAAGAAGAGTTGTTGATGCACATGTTGCTTGGGATGGTTATAAAAACATTTCTTAAGAGTTTGGACTCAACCAATCCACAGTCAGCAAGACAGAGAGGACAATCTGTCTTGAAAACACATTGTGCTAACTGTATAGTTAAAAATTGGCTCTTCGCTCTGGAAACAACCCACACAAGAATCTCCCGTCGCACCTTAGTGCACCCTAAACTTTTGCTAATACTGAAGAGAAAGGATGACATACCTTCATTGTCAACAACATTTTAGTGAACACTAGGGTGTTACAGGACATTTCTGGGTGGAGCTGTCTTTTTCAGGGTGGCAACTATGCTCGTTTTTAATTTTAATTTGTAATAGGGATGTATTAGGGTTGGTAGTATTGGTACTTTATGCTCTCTGTGTACCCTTTAGTCCTTTCAATCCCCTATCATTATAGGATATATATTGTTAGCTCCATGGTTGACTTGTATACACTCCTGATGAACCAGCAGGCTGTTTGGGAAGCTTTTACTTCATTGTGAATGATAGTTATATTTTAATTGGCTTTCCAGTCAGTGATAGTATGTTCAGTTGGCATACATTATTCAGTATCGACCTTCAGTTATATGTTCATTGTAAAATGTACTTACTTTCTTACATTTACGACTTTCTAGCGCTCCAATATAGGAAATCACACACCATCAATAGTGGAGATACAATTAAACTTTACTATTACATGTTTAAAAAACCATTAAAAGACCAATGGTGGTAGCATACATGAAATAGAGGGGCTATCTGATACAACATGAGACAGTACACTAAATGGATAAACGGAAGGACCACAATGTCATTAATATATAGTTACATAAAGTGCAAGTGCCATACTAGTAACAAATCACATGAGTCTATATCCAATCCATATAAAAGAATAAACAGCAATACAGACCAGTGCCACCTCTGACCCCAACGCACGTTTCGCTATCACTTCCTCCCCTGAGGATGTATCTATTTCATGTATGGTACCACCATTGGTCTTTTAATGGTTTTTTAAACATGTAATAATAAAGTTTAATTGTATCTCCACTATTGATGGTGTGTGATTTCTTATATTGGAGCGCTAGATTTGACTATCACACACCGATTTAGATATTTTGGTGCCTATTGCATTTTTTTGGGTGTCTATTTATGACTTTCTGTCACGCATTTGTTTTTTTCACTTTCTGAGCCAGCAGCATGATCCACATTGAGAGACAGGGTGGCAGTACTATCTGTGTCTGCAACATTTTCCAAGCAGAAGGAGTTACTGGTGCCCCTAACAATCACTGCACTGAAACATAAGCACAGAAATGGTAGTCACATTGTCATTACTTGGTTTACTGCTATGCTTTAGAAAAGACTTTGTATAAAAAAAAAAACTGCTGAACATATTTTTTTAATTGCTTATTTATGTGCATTTTGTTTATTAACATTTTCTTATTACCCAAACTTGCAACACATACAGTGTCTATGGGAAAGAATTAGAAACACGTTTCGCTTTTGTTATTGGTTCACACATGCTCTTTATATTTTAAATATAGTTTAAACAAGTAAAACAGTGCCTACACATTCACGTTTATGTAACTTTGTAGAATAAGCTGTCATGTGTGTATACACAGGGAATAACACTATAACTAACCATGATATGACTTATAATATGGCATTTTTTTTAGCAATATTCCCCTCTGGGAGATCCCATATGCTTTAGGGCCCATTCATATGACCATATATTTGGGCCTGCATTCGTTCCGCAATTTTGCAGAACTGATCAAGACCCATTTATTTTCAATGGGGCCGCAAAAGATGTGGACAGCACACCGTGCGCTGTCTGCATCCATATGTCCGTTCCGTGGCCCCGCCAAAAAGTCCCCAATTGCGGACAAGAATAGGCATTTCTATCATAGCGCTGTATCTGTGCTTTGCGGATCCGCAATTTGCGGACCACATAAACGGATATGGTCGTCTGAATGAGCCCTTAGATGATGACTCAGCACTCCAAAATCAATGGTTTTAATTGACATACTGTAGATCTAATGTCTATGTCTACATCTATGTCTACATCTTAAAGGCTTTGGACACCTTTGGGGGCAATTCTTTAATCATTGCATTCTACTAATTTT
Source organism: Rhinella marina (assembly GCA_900303285.1). NCBI lineage: Eukaryota > Metazoa > Chordata > Amphibia > Anura > Bufonidae > Rhinella > Rhinella marina. The sequence goes on from ONZH01027283.1 coordinate 125,728, forward strand.
AGGCTAAATTTTTTTTCAATTGGTCCTTTATAATTTTTCAACAGTTTCTGCTCTACTGTTTTCATTTTCAAAGCATCTGCAGTCTATTTCTTCTCCATTTTCAGAGAACCCCTCAGAGAGCTGCTCTGGTGGTCCGATCTGCAGCCCTTCTCTGTATTTTCCTAACAGCTGTAATAAGTTCAGAAATAAGGGTTACAGATTGAACGGTCAGAGCATCTATCTGCTGGATTCACAGAGAAGGGGGAGTAATAGCCTGCTGAAGTACTGAATGTGAAAACTGTAGGACTTTTTCTTCCGTCATAAATAACGGGTGTCTGACAGGACTGACACACACTTAGGCAAACTGAGCACAACTGATGCTCAAAAAATAAGACGGATCAGTTATTTTTAGTTTTTCTGTTCTTCTAACAGATCAGAAGAATGAAAAGCTAAACGCAGATGTGAATCAGCCCTTACACTTACTATTAGCAACCCCAGGCTCCCTGTCTGCGTATTTATATCTCACTTAGGCTTCTTGAACACAATTGTATTTTGCATCTGTGTCTGATTTGTATATTTTGTAGATGACATGAATCCATTCATTCCTAAGGGTCCGCAAAAACAAGAGAAAGACTATGCTGTGCGCATCTTTATGTCCATTCCGCAAATCATAGAACATGTCCTATTCTTGTCCTTATTGCAGACAAGAATAGTAATTTCTAGTGATGGGATTGAGAACAATGCGGATTACACACTGAAGCCATCCGTATTTTGCTTTTTTTATGGTTTGTGGACCGCTATGCAGACATGGTCATGTACATTAAGCATTACTTTGCTCACTCCTCCTCCTTTCTCCCCATAGCCTTCTATGGTATGATGGAATCTGATCCTTCAGTGAGCAGGCAGCTCACAAAATAGAGTTTTCACAGAATTCAAAGAGAATGTTAGTTTAGGATGAAGGGGGGGGGTCAGAAAAAGCTGATAAGAGGGAAAAAAATATGTTTTTCTCGATAAGGTATATTACAGATTTTTGTATATTCATCAAATATGATTGCGCCTCCAAGTGGTTCACCACCACTTGTTGTTTCTTCATATAGTCATCTATACACAAACATATGTGGAAAAAATAGACAAAAGTAATGTATGTAACAATTGCTGCTACTCCACTTCTTCCTTGTACAGGAATGTCCCATGAAGAGGAATTTTGGGTAAGGGAAATAGAAAGTAGATATAAAATAAGGAACATGGGTTTATTGTAGTTTTGTGTAGGAACCGTATATACCGAATATAGAAAGACTAGATTGATCACATCCTGTCCTGTTAGAGGCTTTCCTGATCTCAAACGATTGGATTGAATCCTGATTTTGGCTCAAACAATACTGCTCATGCTCATGCATTTATAGTACATTCCTGTGCATAAGCCCTTATATTAAAAGCTATGTACACCTTTTTATCAATGCATTGTACTCATTTTGAGCTAAAAATAATTTTTTAAATTGGTCTTTATTTAAAATATGGATTCATTTTTTTTCTGTACAGAGATGACATGCTCTAGTTTTCTGTCTATTCGTCATTTAGGGAGCTGACAGGCTTCTTATCTCTGCTATCTGACATAAACAATCATTATAGATCAGTTCTTATCTTACTGATAGGAGTATGGCTTAAATAAGTGTTTATGACTAGAGATGAGCGAGCATGCTCGGCCGAGCGTACTCGGGTGCAATTTTTGAGTAGTAGCGTACGCATCTTCTAATCTGTACGCTAATGCGTACGCATCTTGTAATTCGTACGCATTAGTGTACAAATTTATAAGATGCGTACGCATTAGTGTACAGATTATAAGATGCGTATGCATTAGCGTACAGATTATAAAATGCGTACGCTACTACTCGAAAATTGCTCCCGAGTACGCTCAGCCGAGCATGCTCGCTCATCTCTATTTATGACCTTTCAGTAGTTAAGAGATAAGGGTTATTAGATGATGGCACAAAGTGAAAGTACCAGTCACACAGTTAGAAAAACAGTTAACCCTTTGTGACAGAATGGCTCAATATTTTTTATAAGGGCCAATTGAAAAAAATTATTTTTAGCCAAAAATGATATCATGCAATCAAATGTTACAAAGTCTTACCAAGTGCATTGTGTTAGGGTATGTTCACATGACGGATTTTGAAGATCCACGTTTCAAAAGTAAGCACTGAATCAATGCTTATTTTAATAGCAGGGTTTTTAAGGCATGTCTTTTGTGCATTTTGACCTATTTGTTTAGGAGTGTATACTTTCCATGCAAAACTGCATTTTCTGGTCCCGGTTTTTGGAGCGGATCCCCAGCAAAAACCATGCAAAAGAAATGCGGACACATAAAAAGCATACTGAACATTTTTTTGATGCTTCTGTTTAATTCAATGGGAGATTCAGTGTGAATTTTGCACCAAGATAGGGCATACTGCCTCTTTTTCCATTGCTGTATGGTGGGGAAAAAAGCAAGTGCTGCTTCCCATTGAAATGAATGGGAAGCTGCTTGGAATCATTTTTTGGTGCTGATACTGACATGGACAACATGCCAAAATCAGTGCCAAAAAATTCTGTATAAATGGACCCTTAAAATTCTCTGTCAGTCTCTGTGCAAAGAACTACAACACAAATATGGGAGCAAGGAGCTGTCAGATGCCTGCAGCTCTGTCCTTGTGAGTTGCCACACGGACATACCTATTTCCATTGAGCTTTATTAAAGCCAGCTCATCTATGCAACAGTTTACAAGGACAGACTTGCAGATACGCAGCTTCTTACATACAAACCTTTACAACAAAAAGGTGTCACTGTTTCCAATAGAAATCAAATGAAAGCAGTTAGATACCATAGCTTTCCTTTTCTAATCTGCCCTTGAAAAATAACTCAGTTGCTTTGGACAATGCTGATGCTGTTTAGTCTGTAAAAGTATATATTAATGACGTCTATGATAATTGCTCAATGCTATTTAGATTTAGGTATGCATTCTTTGAAATGCCTAAGGTTAAATGTGTTTACTTTTATACAGTTTTTTTTAATAGGCATCTGTCAGCAGATTTATTCCTATGAAACTGGTTGACCTGTTACATGTGTGCTTTGTAGCTGAGGACATCTGTGTTGGCTCCATGTTCATATGTGCCTGTATTGCTGGGTAAAATGATGTTTTAATATATTGAAATGAGCCTCTAGAAGCAACAGGGGCATTACAGTTAAAGAGGCTCTGTCACTAGTTTTCAACATATACCATTATATATAGGCACATAGGGCTCATCACCCTTTCCCCACACATACCTTTATTTCCCAGAAGGAAGGAGCCATTAGCCAGGAAAAAGCACTTTTAAAAATATGCTAATGAGGCATCGGAGCACCGGGAGGCGTGTTCTCCTCTTCTGAACACCGCATCTGCGACGTCTATCTTGCTCCTAACACCGCCCTACATGCAAGTAATCCGCCCCCTGCCTCATGATGGACAGCGCTAGACCCTCCGGTCTAGCGCTGAAATCCCGCGCCTGCGCACTGCCCCGTTGTACGGCGCGTGCGGACTACAGAGAAAGGGCTTGCAGAGTTCGGCGCTGCAAGCGTAGTGTGCACGCGCCATACAACGGGACAGTGCGCAGGCGCGGGATTTCAGCACTAGACCGGAGAGTCTAGCGCTCTCCACCATGAGGCAGGGGGGCGGATTACTTACATGTAGGGCGGCGTTAGGAGCAAGATAGGCGTTGCAGATGCGGTGCTCAGAAGAGGAGAACACGCCTCCCGGTGCTCCGGTGCCTCATTAGCATATTTTTCCTGGCTAATGGCTCCTTCCTTCTGGGAAATAAAGGTATGTGTGGGGAAAGGGTGATGAGCCCTATGTGCCTATATATATATAATGGTATATGTTGAAAACTAGTGACAGAGCCTCTTTAAACCTAGAGGCTCTGTTCTCTCTGCAACTGCTGTCCCCTCTCCACTTTGATTGACAGGGCCAGGTGTGATGATGCTTTCAATGCCTGGCCCTGTCAATCAAAGTGGAGAAGGAGTGGAGGTTGCAGAGTGAGCAGAGCCTCTGGGCGTAATGACAGCTCCTCCATTGCTCCTAGAGGCTCATTTCCATATATTAAAACATCATTTTTCTCAGCAATGTGGGCACATATGAAAATGGGACCAACACAGATGACTTCAGCTGCCAAGTGCACATGTGACAGGTCAGCCAGTTTCATACGTGCAAATCTGCTGACAGATGCCCTTTAAAGTTAGTCTGGCAGCAGTTTTATGACCGGGGAGAGCAGGACAAACATACATTTTGCTGAGTTTTTATTATCAGGAGTAGTGTGAATAAGAACTTTATTCTGCTAGGCATTGCTCCTGCAAGTGCACTGGAGGAGATGCTTCACAGTGAAGTGCTCTCTACATTGAGCTTCTTTATAGCCCCTTTCCTCTACTTTGAGTTGCAGCTGTAACATCCAAACAGGAGACTACTATGAAGAAGCTCAATGTCCAGAGCAGAGACAACTTCACAGTGAAGTTCTTCCTCCAGTAAGCGAAAAGTGCTTAGTAGAATAAAACTTCGTATTCACACAACTTCTGATAATAAAATCTCTAACCCCTCCATTCTGCTTTACCAGTAAACCAAGCAGACACACTGCATTAATTGACCTCTGCTGTAAGCAGCATCACTACACAGTGTGTGTCATTTTGTTTAGCCCCTGGAAGAATGGCATCAGAATAAACCCCAGGGAAGGTTGAAGTTCAGGTGCATACCCTCTATTGTCAAGAAGTTAACGTGGATTCTGGGACTGGCAGGAACTGTTACTTAGCACTGTGATGTGCTGTCACTGTTATACATGTTGATAGACTTGCATGGTTATAGGCATATTGTGGTGGTTTAGTTTAGTATTGGGGTTCTGTGACTTGCTGGCATTGAAACAGGGCATATGCTAGGCTGGCACTCTTATAGTAGCCATTGGGGCAAACAATCATTGGGGGTCTCTAACAGGCTGGGATTCTAATGGAGGCTTTGTGGCTGGCTATCACTATGACAAGTCACCGCAGTGGGCTTGAAATGTTTTGCTGCCATGTGCTAATCATGACAGGTCTTCAGTCAGAATTTCCAGTAGTTCTGCTGTTAACTTTTGCACTGACTTCCTACTAGACACCAACCATGTATTTGCTTTTCCTTTACCTACCAATCTCTTCCACTGGATACCAGTTAACCCTATCTGTCTCCAATCCCCCACTTCAGAAAATAAACTATCATGGTCTTCAGCTAGATCACAAGGAAATAAGCATACTGGACACTGATATTAAGAGAGTTGGTCAATACTCTCAGACGTTTGTGGCATATTGCATAAATTGTAATGCATTTTTGTTCTATAAAAGAATCATGATCAATTATGTACACAGATTATATATATCATGAAGCTAGTTGAAAAGTGTGGAAAAAAAGCCAAAAATGGGCATCATGAACCAAAAGCATAAGCTATTTTTTTTTAAAGAGGTGATAAATAACAGTACTCATTGTAGGTTTTTGCCAAGCTAATCTTTTAGCTTGGTGACAAACTGAGAGAAATATACTAGATGTATTAACACGGGCTAACTTGCAGAACTTTCCTCCAATCTGGTGCAGAGACAAATACCAGCTTTCCTTCTCCAGTGAAGGTTAGAACATGAAAGACTGGAACTAGGGGTGACATTGACACATTATGGCATACTTTCTAATACTGACATACCACAAAGCGGTATACCAGAATTTCAGTGTAACATACTGACTGGTGAAAACTAGTGAATTCTGGTGAATACTGACTTCAATCTCACATTTCACTGTTTCATATCCGCATTTTTCTAACACTTCTTAAAGAGTCAAAAATTCTAAAAAGTGACAGGAGACTTGATAATAGGGTGCTCGGCCTGAGTGCTCTTCTTTTCAATGTCACGGAACCGAAGAACATTAGTTTTTAAAGGAACCAGAAAAGGAGTCAGAAAAACATGGCTGTTTCTTCCAGAAATAGTGTGATGTTGCAGCTGAAATCAAATTACTTCAGTGGAGAAGAGCTGCAATACCACATGCAACCAGTGGACTGGTGAGGCACCACTTCTGGAAGAAAGCTATGTATCAAATCCTGGGGAACTTCTTTACATGTGAGGATCACAGTGTAATTAAAAAAGTATAAAAACTATGAACTACCGAAATAGAATAATACCCTTCATCATAAAGTTATCAATGTCATATTTCATCAAGAAGTCATACTACTTTGCTTATCCAAAGTATAACAGTCGGCGCTCCATTCTGGTGCACGTTTCTCGGGTCGGCGTCCCATAAATCAGTATAGAAGGAAAAGGATAGGCACTTCACTGTGTCAATAAAAGCATAAAGCGCATCTACACAGTGAAGTGTTGGTCTTTTCCTTCTATACTGCTTTGCTTAGTGACAAAAAAATGAAAAATCATAAAGTAGAAATTTGACTAATGTAGTATTAAAAGGCATCTGTCAGCAGATTTGTACCTATGACACTAGCTGACCTGTTACATGTGCACTTGGCAGCTGAAGACATCAGTGTCGGTCCCATGTTCATATGTGCCTGCATTGCTGTGAAAAATGATGTACAAATATATGCTAATGAGCCTCTAGGAGCAATAGGGGCGTTACATTATACCTAGAGGCTCTGCTCTCTCTGCAGCTGCCACACTTTCAGTGACAGTGCCCGGAAGTGTAAATGTGATGATGTCTGGCCCTGACCTCCTAAAGTCCTGTGTTACACTGTGCATTCCAGTATCTGGCACAGGTGCAGTAGAGGAAGGAGGCTCACAGTACAGAAAAAAATTGCCAGTGAGCCTCTTTCCTATACTGTATACTGAAGTGCGAGGCGCAGCACAAGATTTTAGGAGAAGCCAGGGCCAGGTGTGATGATGTTTTCACTGCCTGGCCCTGTCAGATAAAGTGCAGGAGGCGTGGCAGTTGCAGAGCGCAGAGCCTCTAGGTGTAATGGCAGGGGCGTAGCTAAAGGCTCATGGGCCCTGGTGCAAGAGTTCAGCTTGGGCCCCCCTTCCCTCAGTACTTTGTGTGTCTTCTTATGCGGCACAAGGGTCTTTGGGCCCCCTCAGGCTCCTGGGCCTGGTAGCGACTGCTACCTCTGCACCCCCTATAGCTACGCCCCTGTGTAATGGCAATGTCCCCATTGCTCCTAGAGGCTCATCTGCATTCAATAAGACATAATTTTTCTCTGCAATGCGACCACATATGAACAGGGGGCCAACAGAGATGCCTTCAGCTGCCAAGCACACATGCAACAGATTTGCCACTTTCATAGGTACAAATCTGCTGACAGAAGCCCTTCAAGAATTTGCAGCAGAACTTCCAGCTGTTCTAGACTGTTTTTATTTTTATTCTTCACATTCTGGACACTGTTGCCCGCAAGAGGAGCAACACTTTAATTTGCCTGGCTCTGAAGCTGAATAACACTGTCTATGGAAAAAAACTATACATCAATACTGCCATTTTGCCCCATTGTACTTTCTATAAAAATAAATGTAGCCATGTATAATATGATATGTCAAAATTCATTTCCTTAACTGTTTCTATTGTCTTCCTCTATTCTGGCAAATATGAATACGAAACTATGAACTGACTTTGTAGCATGAAAATTTCCCCTTATCAGCAAACGCAGAATGTCTCCATCATATTTTACAATATCTTAAAAGGAAGTGGGTCTCATAATGTGCTGACTATTGTCCTCAGGAACACGGCATAAAGTGCATCGTGTTAAACCATTTTTATACGACTTGCTATGGAAAATGTTTTTGCTTTGGAAAGTGTGACTGGAAACAAGTCATCACATGGTGATAACCTATTACATTGCAGTAATAAAACATATTTAAACATGGATGCAAATCAATACAGACATTCATAAAATGTGTGATAACAAGAAAGCAACTCTTCTGTTGGAAATATATGCAATAAATCCATAAAGTTGGGTCACTTCTGCTGATTGAATTGAATAAAATAACCTTACAAATGTAATATATGTTATATTACAATTATAAACTTGTTACGTTTTTTCCATCGTGATTATAAAACTTTTTATATTTCTTTACGACTTGGGAAATTGTTCATTTTTTCCCTTCCGCCTGCACATACAAATAACCTAGGTTTAAAACCATAGTTAAACGTTATTCAGCAGGTTTAGCTAAAATGATGGTGTAATAAACAACCTTGTAGATATTGAACAGACCTTTTCTGTAGAAAGCTTTATGAATAAAGGGAAAATAAAATACCCCTTTAAGTTTTTCTGCCGCAGTGTACTGAGACACAGCGATATTAGCAAAAAGTAATACGTGTAACTGCTGGGAATCATATCATATACTGTATTTAGGTGGGACTAGAGTTGCACTGGCCTTTCAGAATAATAGAGGAGGTGGGCCTAGGTTCTGACTAGAGATGAGCGAGCATGCTCGGGTGCCATTTTCGCGTATTTGCGTACGCATTTTAAAATCGGTACGCTAATACATACGCATATTTTAATCTGTACACAAATGCGTACGCATAACGTACAATTTTTTTAAATGCGTAAGCATTAGTGTACAGATTAAAATATGCGTATGTATTAGTGTACCGATTTTAAAATGCGTACGCAAATACGTGAAAATGGCACCCGAGCATGCTCGCTCATCTCTAGTTCTGACGCTATAATGTTCATCTGTTACAATAGTGCTGCAAAATGCCAGTGGAAAACTAAATCTAGATGTTGTGCCATGCTGTGGATAGCTACAACAGAATAGTGCTTTTTGTGGTACCCCATAGGGTCCGGCTATGGGTGTAAGTGGCCAGTGTAGGGCCTGACAAGTAACAGTAATGATTTTTAGCCAAAAATACATGCATTTCAATAAAAAATACCTCCAAAGTCCAAAGAAAACCTTTAGCACAATCTGCAGGCAGCATGTTATAAGGCTGGAGGAGCTGAGTGGATTGATACTGTATATAGTTTTGTGGTTAAGGATTCAGTAAAACGTGTAATTTATTCATTTAAGGCTCTGCTATTTCTGACTTATTTGTACACTGGGGAGGTGTTATCAGTGATTGATATCATTCTCTGGGTACGTGTATATACATCAGGGCCGGACTGGCCGTCTGGCACTTCTGGCAAATGCCAGAAGGGCCACTGCCCTCCGTGGGCCGGTCCCGTCCCCCCTTGCAGGACCGCACCGCCAATTAGCCAGGTGTGGCACGGCCCTGCGCACAGATGGGGGCGGCGGCGGGGCAGAGGGAGATGAGCGCTTCCATTGTGGAAGCGCTCATCTCCATAGTCATCTGTATCGCCGTCCTCAGGACGGCGATATAGATGCCTGTATTGTACTGCGGGGCAGGGGAGGGAGAGGCGTCTCCCCTGCCCGTTCCTCTGATAGGCTGCAGGCACTAGGCCTGCAGCCTATCAGAGGCCGGCTCAGGCGGAGCCATGACGTCATCGTGCCGCCTAAGCCGTACAGCACGGGACACAGGCCGGAAGAGGCCTGCATCGCATCTCTGCCGGCTCCATGTAGGTAAGTATATATGTTAATTTTTTTTTATTGTAGCACAGACCGGAGCTCTATTGGGGGCACTGGGGGCATTTTTACTGGCACTGGGGGCATTTTTACTGGCACATGGGAGCATTTTACTGGCACTGGGGCATTTTTACTGGCACAATGGGGCACTGGGGGCATTTTTACTGGCACTGGGGGTATTTTTACTGGCAATGGGGTCATTTTTACTGGCACTGGGGGCATTTTTACTGGCACATGGGGCACTGGGGGCATTTTTACTGGCAATGGGGGCATTTTACTGGCACTGGGGGCATTTTTACTGGCACTGGGGGCATTTTTACTGGCACATGGGCACTGGGGGCATTTTTACTGGCACTGGGGGCATTTTTACTGGCACTGGGGGCATTTTAACTGGCAAATGGGGCACTGGGGGCATTTTTACTGGCACATGGGGGCATTTTTACTGGCACTGGGGGCATTTTTACTGGCACATAGGGGCATTTTACTGGCACTGGGGGCATTTTTACTGGCACAATGGGGAACTGGGGGCATTTTTACTGGCACTGGGGGCATTTTTACTGGCACTGGGGGCATTTTTACTGGCCCCACTATCAGAGGCCAGCTCAGGCGGAGCCATGACGTCATCGTGCCGCCTGAGCTGTACAGTGCGGGACACAGGCCGGAAGAGGCCTGCATCGCATCTCTGCCAGCATCATGGAGGTATGTTATAAGTGTTAATTTCTTTTATTGTAGCACGGACCGGAGCTCTATTGGGGGCACTGGGGGCATTTTTACTGGCACTGGGGGCATTTTTACTGGCACGTGGGATCATTTTACTGGCACTGGGGGCATTTTTACTGGCACATGGGGCACTGGGGTCATTTTTACTGGCACTGGGGGCATTTTTACTGGCACATGGGGCACTGGGGGCATTTTTACTGGCACTGGGGGCATTTTAACTGGCAAATGGGGCACTGGGGGCATTTTTACTGGCACATGGGGGCATTTTTACTGGCACTGGTGGCATTTTTACTGGCACATGGGGGTATTTTACTGGCACTGGGGGCATTTTTACTGGCACAGTGGGGAACTGGGGGCATTTTTACTGGCACTGGGGGCATTTTTACTGGCACATGGGGGCATTTTACTGGCACTGGGGGCATTTTTACTGGCACAATGGGGCACTGGGGAATTTTTACTGGCACTGGGGCATTTTTACTGGCAATGGGGGCATTTTTACTGGCACTGGGGGTATTTTTACTGGCACATGGGGCACTGGGGGCATTTGTACTGGCACTGGGAGCATTTTACTGGCACTGGGGGCATTTTTACTGGCACAATGGGGCACTGGGGGCATTTTTACTGGCACTGGGGGCATTTCTACTGGCAATGGGGGCATTTTTACTGGCACTGGGGGCATTTTTACTGGCACATGGGGCACTGGGGGCATTTTCACTGGCACTGGGGGCATTTTTACTGGCACATGGGTCACTGGGGGCATTTTTACTGGCACTGGGGGCATTTTACTGGCACTGGGGGCATTTTTACTGGCACATGGGGGCACTGGGGGCATTTTTACTGGCACTGGGGGCATTTTTACTGGCACATGGGGGCACTGGGGGCATTTTTACTGGCACATGGGTCATTTTTACTGGCACTGGGGCATTTTTACTGGCATTGGGGGCATTATTACAGGCACTGGGGCCATTTTACTATCAGTGATTGATAGTATTCTCTGTGTAAGTGTGTATACATAGATAGCTGTCAGTCACAGATAGATTGCTGCCAGTATAGCTGCCAAGTGTGTATAGACAGTAGACACCTCCCCTGTGAACTCTGAAATCAGAAACAGCAGAGATGTCAAGGTATATCTATCTATCTATCTATCTATCTATCTATCTATCTATCTATCTATCTTGTAGATTGTAAGCCCTGGCAGGCAGGGTCCTCTCTCCTTCTGTACCAGTCTGTAACTCATCTTGTTCATTCTTATTGCAATTGTCTGTATTATGTATGTATACTTTTCATAGGTATAGACCATGGAATGAATGGCGCTTTAAAATAATAATAATTATCTATCTATCTATCTATCTATTTTTACTGAATCTTTTCCCACAAAACTGTATATCATTCTGCTCAGCTTCTTCTGCTTTATATCATGCCTTCAGATTACATTGTGTTTTGTGGTGACAAGTCCTCTTTAAAAGGAATATGTCATCAGAAAATGACCTATTGTTTAAGTCACTCTTTTATGCTTACTAGATTTTTTTTTTTAATTTCCCATGTCTATATTTAAACAAAAACCATAAGATCTTGCAGTTTTCACACTGACCACTAAGAATAAGAATAGGCTGTACTTCTCAGGTCTGTACAGAACACTTTAGTGTAGTTATCTCCTTATCATTACAGGCAGTTTTAGAATGGCATATATCATCTCTGTGTATAGATAAGATCCAGGATCCTCCGTTCACAATACGTGATTGTCAAAGCTTACAGTATCTACTCCTTGCTGTGCACAGATCATAGTGCATACCTAGAAAACTCTCCCATAGAAGTCAGTGAAATGCCCTCCTGTCCTTCGGTCCATTGTGTTTTGGCAAGATGGCATCATAATCATGTTCAGGAAATAGAATTAAAAAAATCTACAATTAGAAAATAAAAACATATTAGAAAAAAAGGATATGTTTTGCCATCTGGTATTAACCGGCAGACATTTTTTTATGACAATCCTCTATAAGTTTACCATGCATTATTTCATTCAGCTCTGATAGTGACTCACTGAATAGGAGTTTTACATTTTCAGTGGATCATTAGGAGAACAGATCTGTTTGCATCACTTTGGGTTTTTCTTTCATTGGAAATGTGTTTAGCTTGCCAATTGGATTTTTTTGTCATTTTTACATTTTTCAGTGTGGCAGAAAATGTGAATTTAGAAGGATATTTCATGGTTTTGAGTCTGTGTCAGGTTCACTATCCTTATATTATGCATAATATACCTTCCATTTGCAGTGATGCTCGGAAGTGCATTCTAAGAGCTCAAATATGTAAAAAGTAATCAGGTATTAAACTGATTAAGTCCTTGATTTTCTTCAGCTCTTCCGTCTGCCATTATTTGGAAGTTGATAGAGATGACTGCTGCACCCTGAGACGCTGTAGATATGCAGTTCTCTATGGTGCAAATGCACTAGCATATTAGAATGCAACAGTAATGTTAAGAAACGACTGCTCCTGGCAATAGTATTCCCCAGGGTTGTCTGTACTCAAAATTCTCACTGACTATATAATTCATACATGTATCCAAAAACATTTGGTAATATGCAGCATCTCTTATCATGTAAAACAGCTAAGCCTAGGCAATATTATTGTGGAAAAATCATTGGACATTACCCGAAGAGATAAGCACACACACCCACTTCTTATGTGTCAGTGCAGCCATCTGTGTGCTGGATGACACTATGAATCTTTGATTTCTATCTGAATAATTAACTTCTTCCTTTAATGGAAAAAGAAGTTTTGGATGTAGCATAGTCTCTTGTGGCTTTGTCTTTTTTGGGAACTTGGTGGTCTTTTTAATGTAGCGAAGGACATGTCACACATCTGGGAATTCAGACACGAGTTTCACTTCACTTTACTGTTTAAGCCTCTAGTATACCCTATACTGCTGTATATGTCTGAAATATTTTCAGGTATAGTGTTGTATTTCATTTACTCATTTACTATTCTAATATAGGGAAATAAAAAATGGGCCAGATAGGGGGTTAGCAATCAGTGTAGTAGGGATACAAGCTACACTGTTATAACCGTCCTTATAAATAATAAGACAATAATAATTCATGTTAAAGGGGTGGGCCAATGAAAAATATTCTTCAGTTTTCTAAATACTTTTATAATTGCATTTTGTTAAACATTTAGCATAGCCACTGAGTTATTAAATAAATGTTTCTGTATAGTGCCACTTGTTGTTTTCTTATTTCTTTGTCCAACCCACTGAGATGGCAGCACATGCCCAGTTATTTCATCCTTCACCTGCCTACTGAGCAGTCATAGGAGGGTCACTCCCCCTGAGCTGCCAGCTTTATCTAGCAGAGCAATTGGGGCAAAGAATGGAGAGATCTCTGGATCAACATGTGGTACTGGTACTAGCTTTGATAGAAAGAGACTGTAATGTGATATATAATGTCCGTTTTTTTTTTTTTTATGTTAATCATGGGATAACCCCATTAATGCATTCCCACACTCCGACCATACATGGGGAGATCCTCTTTCTAAATAGAAAGGTATTCAGTGGTTTAGCAGAATGTATAGTCATACCCTGTAACATCTGACTATTTGGACCCTGGACGGCTAGCTAGACTTCTTTCTGCCTCAATAGTTGGCAGAAGACCATGTATACTCTTCAAAACAGATTGTCAGCTTACATCAAAGCATGTTCCAAAATGGTTGCCAATGATCTATTCAATAAGGATAAGATCTTCATTGCCTAATGGAGTAGTTTTGACCCTATAAATGCTTCAATGTCAGTCCTTTTATAGTTGGCAAGTGTCACAGCGTATATATATCACACAAGAGCTCTGGCCAGCTCTGGTGTCTAGCCAGGTCTTTTAGCCAATAATAATTTTTTGTTGTCACTCCTTACGCACAAAATTAGCTTTTGAATTCTAATATTTTTACCATTCCACATAGCTTCTATTCCATATGTTTGAAATTAGCTTCTTATGATACTACAAGCAACTCTCACCCAAAGGGTAAAGAATGAGATTTTACCAAAGTTTACCGCTATATTGGCCGCTTATTCTAAATGTCAGCTTTCAGTTTAGTAACAACATTATAGCTAGTGGATTATAATAGTGTACAATAGGTTAGATAAAATTTCCAATCCTTTCCTTGTTACTTCTAGGCAATGTGTTCAGTTTTTACTGGCAATTAAACACTTAGCTAAATTGTGGCTCAGAGACCACTAGCACAAAATAGGCCCGAGCACTGGGTGTATACAGGGCAGGTATCTAGAAGGGATGCTCATTTGATGGGGATTACATCTGTTCTGTGATTTTCTTATGGTTCAGCATAGACACTGGTGTGACAGAGTGAGGCCTCCTTCGCCTACTGAATCATTGTGTCTGGGTGCTATTGGAAGCCCAGTACTGGCTGATAGCATCCTCCAGACACTTCAGCAGCATCATTTACCATGCTCCTACACCTCCTGCAATGGATATGACTTAATCGTTATGTTATTTGGATACTGCTCTATAATGCGTGCATCAGTTTTGTATGATATGATCTAATAAACAATTGTGAATTGCTAAGACATGTGGCTAGGATATTTGTAGGGTGCTGTATGTTGTGGGGTGAAGAACCCTTCCAGATGGCATCTTCTGAATTGTGTTGCTCCATTAGCCTTCGAGGTGCTGGTTTCACTAACTCATATAGGGCAGTGTTCCTCAACTCCAGTCCTCTGGGCCCACCTACCAGTCATGATTTGAGAATATCCCACAGAATGAATACCCGTGGTAAGTCCTGATGCATTGACACTAATTATATCACCTTCTTAATATTAAGGAAATCCCCAAAACATGACCGGTAGGTGGGCCCTGAGTACTGGAGTTGAGGAACCCTGATATAGGGGAATTCACACCTATCCAGCAGATAGGTACTGTAAGTGAGTTGAGGCTGAACATTTACTTGACCATTAGGCTTGGATTAAGTGATATGGCCTGCAGCAGTCAGTGGCATATATGTATATATTTGTATTTGCCTGTGTGTATAGATATACATAGCGAGAAACTTTTACTGATTGCCTATAGTAGCGGCTGTTCTGCAACTACAACTCCCTGAATTCTCCAAGAGCAGCCAGACTGGTGTGTATGCTGGGAACTGTAGTTTCACAGCAGCTGGAGTGCTGAAAGTTGCAGACCACTGGTCTATAGTGTATTTTATATACATAAGGGGACATTTATCAAGTCTGCTATGCCAGTTTTGTGGCATAAAAATGTCGTTAGTGATACCCGCATGCAACATTTGTGTATATTTTTAGTGACATTTGGTGAACCTCGCCAAGTGGAGTGAAAAGTAGGCCAGGATTCCAGGTTAGAACACCTTTATGATGTGTGACTTTTCAAAAAGTCGCAAAAAAGTCATGTCACGCAGCCCCCTGGTGTACTTATACAGACATAGATATAGACCACATTGCACTTGCATTAAATATATTATTACTATGCGCCATTTCATAAATTTGGCACAACCTCACAAAGCAAATACAGACACAAAATCCATGCAAATGATATATTTCCCTTATAGTTTATAAATATACTCATTTATTAGATACATCTTTCTAATTGTGCTTACGCCAGCCTTTATTTTGTAGTACAGTCTGAATCTTTCATAGCATTGATTCAGAACTTGGTCACTAGAAACCATGAGAGAGACAAGGTCTCTTGGTGCCCAAGTTAGTGGCTCTAGAATGTGCCCTCTGAAGTTCAGTATGATATCTAAACAATCATTAATTCAATTGTCTCCTGTTACAACATTTCCCACCTGGGCCTATCTGTAAATTTCCCTCCCCCATATCTTTGATAGCATAGTACCTACTCTGCCTACCTCTGGTTGTACTCCTGCTAGAAGCATTTGTTTCCTGGTAATTTTGGTTCATGTTTAAATCATAACAATGCAGATTTGGCAGATGCATATCATTGCTGTGAATCTCTTCTTCTATCAAATTTGTCCTATTGGATATGGTCACAGTTCAGACACACTGCCTTCATGTACCAGGAAAACATTCCCTACTCCATTGTGCCACCACAACAGTCTGAACTGACAGGGTGGATCAATGGACAAGCACATCGAATCAGGTGGCACATTTTCAATCTTACTTGCCCTTATTGAAGCTTCTGTGTTCTGGTATCTGACAGGAATGGTTCTTACCAGACAACCGTGGCCATCATCTTTAAAGAGGTTGTCCACTTTCTGGCTACGTTTGACCAATGTGTATGTACTGTAAGATGACTATATGACACTTGCTAATTTAGCCTCTGTTAATTTTCTGTGCTGTTTGGTTTATTTCTTAAATCATGTCCCCTTGTTGAGCAAATTTTCTGTGCTGTCCACATAGAGGTCCTATCCATAAGATGGCCGCTGATGAGGAGTCATGTGACCAGGAAAAAATTACTCCAGACACATCACTCAGCCTTTTCCACTCATTCACACCACATTTTCCATCTGCACTTGCAATGTTGAAAATTTAGTGCAGATGTATTTGAATGTAGAATACTCAGTGATTTTCCAGGTCACATGACCCTCCATCAGCAGCCATTTTATGGACTTCTGAGTGGACAGCACAAAAGACTTGGTCAACAATAGAGAATACCTTATGAAAAAGTTAAAATGGTGGTGTCTCTTTCTGCGTCCGCCTAACCGGTAAACTTACTCGCTGACTGGCACAGTATGAAGGAAGCTTTATTTGATTGTGGCTCCTGATGAAGAGTCACGGCCAGGCATTGACACCTTCACTGACTGCACTTCCAAAGTTAGCCAGTAGACGGAAGTGGTTTACAGCAGGCTATAATGGGTGCTTCTTGATCTTTTATATGGTCCTGTCTATAGTTCACCAG
Organism: Rhinella marina; assembly: GCA_900303285.1. Lineage (NCBI taxonomy): Eukaryota > Metazoa > Chordata > Amphibia > Anura > Bufonidae > Rhinella > Rhinella marina. Next base: position 142,819 of record ONZH01027283.1, read on the forward strand.
TCTCAGGTGCAATGCAGTTGCAGTGTCCCGCAGGAAACAGCCAACAGCATTGCATCATTATATAGCAGTGAAAGCAATTCTTTATATCATCAAGTTTACTGAATTAATGGCACCTGGCAGTAATTACTTTTAATAACATGGAGGCAGCAAACATAGTTTTTTTTTTTGTCCGCATGGCTTTTGCATATTGGCTTTTTTATTTGCCACATGTTGACCATCTGTTATTCATCATTTTTCTACATAAGATTAGGTTTATTTAATCTCATTACATGGCCAGGAGAGTAGATTTATGCCTCTCATGGCATCATATAAAAAAGCCACAGATTACAAAATACATTAGGAGTTGTGACCTCAAATTTATGTGTAAGAAAGTACAACTCCCAGTCTGTTCTGCACATAAAGTGATGGTCTAGACGACAGCCCTGTAGCTGCCCTATGACAGCCCACAGGATATACCATATGGGTCTCTGGAACCCGCACCTATCTGGAGAACAGGGCCCCACCTTACAATGCCGGGAATGGAACGATGGCCGTGCATGTGCGGCTATTTCCATTCACTTCTATGGGAGTTCTGAAAATAGCTGAGTGAATGCGCTTGGTTATTTTTGGAACTCCCATAGAAACAACTGTGGATATGTCATAAATGTCCAGATGGGAATAACCCTTTAAAGCTATCTGCTGTTTAACTTTGAGTTATAATGATTTAGATTTAAAGGGGTATTTCCATCTTAGACATTGGCGGCATTTTACTAGGATACGTTATCAATGTCAGAAGACTGTGGATCCTACCTTTGGCACCCGCTTCTATCTCCAGAATGGGCCTCCGAAGTTCAGAAAATAGTCATTTCAGTGCGGTCAGCTCTTTCGGGAAGTCCCACAGCGATGAATGGAGAGCATGTACGGCTACCTCTGTATTCACCACTATGGGACTGCTGGAGGTAGCCAAGTCAGCGCTTTGCTAATTTCGAAAGTCCCATAGCAGTGAACAGAGGGTGGCCGCTCTTGCACAGCTGCTCTCCCTTCACTTTGAGAGCCCCATTCTGGAGATAGGAGAGGGTCCCAGAGGTGGGACATACAACTATCTGACTTTGATGGCATGTTCTAGCAATATGCCATCAATTTATGATATGGGAATGCTCCTTTAACATCTGCACAAATTACAGCATTTTGAAATTCTTCACAAGTAATGTATTGGCCTTCACTGAAATTTCTATGAGTGCGTCTTTACTATAAATTAAAGGGGTTGGCCACTTTCTGGTTATTGTTGACCAATGTGTTTGTACGATGATTATATTGAATTTATTAATATGGCCTTTGTTGAAATTCTGCATCATTTTCTATATTTCGTAAGCCATGCCCCCAGATTTGCTAAGTCTTTTGCGCTGTCCACAAAGGAGTCCTATCCATAAAATGGCCACTGATGGCCACTGATGAGGGTCATGTGATCAGGCAAATCACCTCCATGTGATGTCTCCTCCATTCAAACACACTGTAGATACATTAAACTCCCAACAGAAGTAGTGCAGATGGCAGATGCAGTTTATTTGAATAGAGGAGACATCACATGGAGGTTGATTTGCCTGATCACATGACCCTCCATTGGCAGCCATTTTATGGACAGGACCTCTGTGTGGACAGGGCAAAAGGCCTTATGAAAGGACTTATGAAATATTTTTTAATAAATTCAATATAATCATCTTATAAACACATTGGTCAACAGTAGCCAGGAAGTGACCAACCCCTTTAATTTATAGAAATTTCAGTGAAGGCTGATACATTAGTGGTGAAGAATTTCAAAATAGGGTAATTTGTGCAGATGTTAAAGGAGCATTCCCAATAATAACCAACACATTGGTCAGCAATAACCAGAAAGTGGTCAACCCCTTTAAGGATGTGACAGGTCATAATTGTACAGCAACAGTATACAAAAAAATACAGAAAAACTAAAACCTGATAATAAATTACTATTATTTACAGTTTAGATTGAATTTACCAAAACGTATAACTGAATAAAAAGCTGGAACATATATTTTTGTTTGTTCCATATATCTTTATTTTATATGTGACATTTTAACTGTAAAATTTAACCTAAATATAATTTATATTCCCAGTTAATTTCAATAACTTTCCTTCCCTATACCTTTAAAGGGAGTTCTTTATGGAAATTGCAGAGAAATGTAGATTTTCCTTTTTAAAGGAAACACCAGAACCTGAAAGATTGCGATCTGAGACCTGCTGGCAGTTGCCTGATAGGAACCCTTCACTAAGCTGGAAAAACTGCACAGAGGTAAGTTTTAACTTGACATCTGTGGAGGTTATATTGATGGGTTCACATTTTCATGAAATATTCATACTATAGTGTCAGTTTTGTTTACACTGCTCAGGTCTTACATGCATTGCAAGTATAGTGCATTCAGTTATTTTACTAGCAAGAAGAAAGAGGACATATTGATTTTGCTCTATTGTTGACACGATTTTTCACCTTGAGAAAGAAATTGATAGTCATAGGCTTCCTGCATACGACTGTATCTGTTTTACGGTCCACAGATTACGGGTCAGCAAAATATAGATGCAGTCCATGTGTTTTTCGTGTTTTATTAGCGAATTCATTTCTTTCAATAGTCCATGGTCCGCCTTTTGCAGACATATTTTATCTTTTTGTGTAACAGACATATGGATGCAGAAAGCACATTGATGATCTGCTTGCTTTCCATATCCATATGTCCGCCCTCCAAAATGATGGAACATGTCCTGTCCTCAAAATGCAGACTACAAACTCTTTGAAGTCAATGGAGCCGCAAAAAATATGAAAGCAACATGGACAGCATCCGTATTTGGCGGATCAGGAACCTGCAGACCGCAAGACAGATGTGGTCATGTGCATGAGGCCTTACCCTGTACAAATGAAGGGGATCGCTGTAAAACAGAGTTACATTGATATAAATCTCAATTGTTTTTTGGCAAGTATGTATCGGGTTTCAGTAAAATATTGGAACCAACTGCCTTTAAAGTTACATGGTCATTGTTTGATAGGTATTGACTTAATAAGCATTTCTGATTAGAGAGGTTAAAAAGCTTCTGTCAGCATGATCAACCCTATTAAACTAGGCATACTGATTAAAACGATAGTAGGGTATATGATATCATGTTGTGACACAACTCTAGGATGAATTTTACTTTTTCCTAATATTCATACATAATATTCCCCATATCTAGTTCAAGATCTGTTTCTCAGTGTAAAGGCAAAGTTTGAGCCATATCTGAGTATCACAGATGTGATAAGCATGGTGACATCTACCCTCAAAATGCTTGGTGTCTAGCCCTGTCAATCAAGGGGAGGGGGGAGTGTTCATAGTACAGGGTTGTTACAAAAGCAGTGCTCCAAGGACTCAGTGGCGCCCCTTCGTGCTCAAACTTGCTCATTTGCTTATGAATAAAAATGCAGATATCTATCCAGGTCTTTAAAATACAGACAAAAGAAATGTATAATTTTAATCAGCATGATCAAACCTACCAGGCAGTATGCCTTGGTAAATAGGGTTGATCATGCTGACAGAGGCTCTTTAAGACCTTTTTACATGGGCTGATGCACAGGCAATGTTTGTAAGGGAAGTGAATGTTCCTGATAATTTCTGATAGTTGAGCAGAGTTGATAGCTACATTCAGCAATCATCTCCTTGTGGGGATGAAACGTTGCTCCTGCCATTATTCCTCTCCATACATATACATTGTTTGTCGGCCGCAAATTCCTGCTTACACAGGGTGATGTGTTGCCAGCAGATGATTTTATGTGCCACATAAAATATATGATCGTTCAGTGAACAAGCATTTGCCCCTTATTGGGTGGTAGGTGGTACCTTTACATGGGGCAATTATTAAAAGGGTCATCCCATGACCAGCCCTGTACCTCACATGGATCCAGAGAGCTCCCTATTTATTGATCTGCTAGATTTATATGAACCTGAAAGTTCAAGGGGAGTAACTTTTCTGCTGCAGCTCAGGAAGTGTGTCCATGCTCTCCCTATCACAGCTCAGGGGAGTGTCTTTTCTGCTGCAGCTCAGGAGGCGTGTCCATGCTCTCCCTATCACAGCTCAGGAGGCGTGTCCATGCTCTCCCTATCACAGCTCAGGAGACAGTTGAAGGATGAAACTGAGCATGTGCGGCCTTCTCGGTGAGCAGGACAAAGAAATAAGAAATAAATAACAGCAGGTGGCGCTATACAGGTACATTTTATTAAATAACTCAGTAACTATTCTAAATGTATTGATTACATGCAATTGCAAAAGAATTCAGATCCAGGTGCTGGTTTGAAAACTGTAAACTATTGAAACCTATTGAAAAAGACCTGTGTAAAAAAAGGTCTGTGTAAGGGACTTTTATGCTTTAGAGCATTTACTGTGCATAGACAGGCATTTAAAAAGAAAGATAAAGCTAATGAATCATATGGATTATTAGGAAATAACGGTAAAAATGTAAGAAATGGAGACAAGTCATATGGCATTTGCATTAGGCTTGCTGAGTGCTGTTAAGCTTTCAGGCTGAAGATATTTTGCAGAATTTCTATATGCATCACGTCAGAATGTCAAATGAGAGTAGGAAGATAAATTCATGATGACTCAGCTTTGATAATATCAGTGGAATAGAAATCAACATTTTATTCATTCAAAGCTAGCTGATGCATGTGTCACAGAGGCCAGAGGCATTGCTTAGATGTCTCGGGTCTTGATGAAAAACCTATACCTGGTCCCAGCTCCATTTAACCACCAATGACTTTACATCACAACCTTTCTAATAATGATTACATTAAATAGAATATGTCATTAGGTTAATGCTGCCGATGACAGGCTCCTTCATAACGGACAGCTATGTTTTACTCTGAAACATTGTGGAAGATGAGTCCAGGCACAAGTATCATGTGCTCTGCCCATGTGAATAGTAGTGTACTGAAGAGCAGAACATATGCAGTAGATACAGTATTACTACCTGCAGTATCATCTCATCATGTCTGTCAGTGTAGAAACAGAATTGTATGTGTGTTGTGCATGTTTTTTAACACTAAACATTATTAACAATATGACATCACCTAGAGACATGCAGCCCTTTTACATCAGCAAAAACAAACACAATGCAACAGCACTCTTCAAACACAAATAATAAAGTAAATACAATAGAGCCATACTCACTATAGAAAATGTACTAATGCTATGTTATAAATGTGAGATTCTTGGCAAATACATTTTGTATAAAATCATTTGTGCCTGTCTTCCAATGACAAGGCGATCTCTTTGGGACAGGAACCTACACTAAATACTACCTCCTCTGGTGCCATACAGTCCTCCATTAAATTCAGGGAATGCAGATTCCACATGCATGCTGAGCCCACTCTTTATTATGCCTCTTTTGATGCCACAATGGCCTCCGTTAAATTCTGGAAAGTCAGGCTCCACATGCATGCTGAGCCCAGAGGAGGTAGTATTTAGTGTTTAGTGGTATTTTGCACTATAGTATTGTTGACCCTGCCTACTTGTGTTGCCCCATGTTCTGTTAATTTGGAACTGTCTACAAAATAGGGTCAGTTTTAGTTTTTTTTTTTTTCTGGACCACTTTAAAGGGACACTATCGCAAAGAAAAAAATTTTGATATGTTTTACAACATAACAAAAGCAGGTTTTAACATAATGTATTTTTCAAATTGTGTAAATGTTTTTTTTTTATTCAGTTTTCTTGTCTTACATGGGGGCTGCCATGTTGGAAGTAAAGTGTGACAGTCTGGGTTTACAACACAATGGCACCTCACTTACGGCAGGCATGTACATAGGTTTCCTCAGTCGCTGCCGACCCTATAGAGAATGAATGGAAGACGTGAGCCCGCCCCTGTGATGACACCAGTAACACACAGCCAGGTCCTCCCTCCTTGCTGCTGGGGGAAGCCCACTGTGCCTGCTCCTCAATCTTGCAGCAGCGTCCTTGTCTTCATTAGGCTGCCTGTTCTAAATTCTATGGCAGCTCACCCCAGCAGTGCAGAATATTTTTGCTGAGTGTACTGCTGGGGTGAGCGGCCCAGGACTCAGAAACAGAGTAGATGGAGGTTCTTGGGGCTGTAGGACCTTAGTGATGTAATCGGCCATGTGACCAGTGGGGGAGGAGCCTGAGGAGCAGAGATCTGTGTTTTTGTAACGAAGCCATTGTCTCATCTTCTCTTGCTGAAGCAGTGATGTCACAGCTGAAGGTGTGAATTGGTGATGTCATTGGTACCACCCACTTTTTTGCAGCATGTCTACTTACAGGTTGCTCAAAGCCTCATTTGGCCAGCAGAGCTCCCCCTGGTGACCAAAGATGGTAAATATGGTAAAATCTAATATTTATTTATAATATTTCACACATTGGAATTTTTATTTCTTTATTTATTTATTATTTCTTACAAATATATAATAGATTTTTTTAGCATAAATAAAATATAGAACAGGTTTTTGTAATAGATTCCCTTTAAGTTCCCAGTCCACCCCTGTCGATTGGGGTAAGATCTAGTAATTATGGAGGCCATGTCATCTCACACAGCACTCTATCAGATTGCCCTTACATAGCTTGGAGGTGTGTTTAGAGTCACTGTCCTGACCAAATAATGGTCCCACTAAGGGCAAACCAGATGGGATGACGTGTCACTGCAGAATGCCGCGGTAGCTAGGCTGGTTAAGTGTGCCTTGAATTTTGAATAAATCACCAACAGTGTCACCTGCAAAGAACTCCGACACCATCACCCTCTTCCTCCATGCTTCATGGCAGTTAGAACCAAAAGTCTCAATTCTCAGAACAGATTTCCACCGGTTTAATATCCATTCATTGTGCTTCCTGGCCCAAGCAATTGTCTCGTTCTTCTTGTCTTCTTGCTCCTCAGTAGTGGCTTCTTTGCAGCAATTCGATGATTAAGGCCTGATTCATGCAGTTTCCTCTGAACAGTTGATGTTGAGATGTGCAAGGTTCTTGGCTCTAATTTGAGGTGCTGTTAATTTGTGGTTTCTGAGGTTGGGAACTCTAATGACTTTACCCTCTGCAGCAGATGTAACTCTTGGTCTTCCTTTCCTGAGATGATCCTCAAGAGAGCCAGTTTCATGATGCCTTTTGATGGTTCTCATGACTGCACTTGAGGATGCCTGGAAATTTTCTGGACAGACTGACCATTTATTAAAGTAATGATGGACTGTTGTTTCTGTTTAGTGGTTCTTGCCATAATGTGGATTAGAACAGTAGTAGAATAGGGTTAAATGCTGTATGGAACTGTATACCAATCCTACATATGCACAACACAACTGGTAGTCTCAAACATATTATGAAGGAAACAAACAGATTAACTCTTTACAAGGCATAACTGTTAATTGAAAATGATTTCAGGTGACTGAAATGCCAAGAGTGTGCAAAGCTGTTCTCAAAGTAAAAGAGGGCTACTTTGAAGAATGGAAAATCTAAAATATATTCAGGGTAAACTGAAAAACTTTTCTGTTCTTTGTTTAATTCCATATGTGTTCTTTCATTGTTTTCATGTCTTTCATGTCTTCGGGCCCGTTCACACGACCAATTTTGTGGAATAGATGCGGCCCCATTCATTTCAATGGGCGGCATTAGATCGTGGAGAGCCGCGGCTCCTCGTCGCAGCTCCGCAAAGAAAGATAGAACATGTCCTATTCTTGTCCGCAATTGTGGACAAGAATAGGCATTTTGTATGGGGAGCTGGCCAGGTGTGTTCCGCAAATTGCGAAACACATGCTGGTCGGCATCTGTGTTTTTACGGATCCACATTTTTGCAGATCCCCAACAACATGGCTGTCTGAATGGACCCTTAGCAAAGTCTTGAGGGCAGCATAAAACTGACAAAAATTAAGATAATTTTTGCAGGGCCTGTTGGCCTCTTTCTTTTCCACATCCTTACCTCAACCCCTGTTTGAAAAGTGCCAAGAAGCATTGTAGAAACGCCACTTGTGACAAAATGTCGCAGAGGCATTTAAAAAGTCACAAGTAAGGGGTTTTGAATCCTTTTGCATGTTTTTTTCTCCATCTAAAATAATGGATAGCAGATGGAAATGGATAAAACGGATGCCAAATATGCATAAACAAGCATAACTGATGCTTAAAAAGCAGGATCCGTTTTCTTTATTTTTCTGTTCTTCTGAGGATTTAGAAGAATAGGAAAATAACTGTGATGTGAACCATGCTTTATTCTAATAGAAATGATACAGTATAACCAGTGTGATGTGGAAATACATACACATAATGCAGCTCATATAGATTACTATAGAACTATGTGGTCATCTGATTTTTAACTGCGGGGTGCCCAAGTGCTGCGGCCATAATACAGAGGGGAGATTTATAAAGCAAAACCCACCAGCACTCTAGTAAAAAGTGCATAAATAATAGCGGCGGACTGGGAACTTAAAGTGGCCCTGGAAAAAGCCTAAATGTGGCACCATGTTGTAGGTGGGTCCAAACTGACAGAAGGTGGGGCAACACAAGTAGGCAGGGACAACAGAAGTAGACGGGGCCATCAATGCCATAGTGCAGAACGAAATACTGCCCCAACAGAACCAAATACCACAGTGCAGTTCAAAATATCACCTCTGTATTATCACCTTTAGGGCGATGATACAATCGAATTCAGGCAGGCACCTGTGACCACTGGCCGGGTGCATAAGTTCCTGATGCTCCTACATTAATTAATGCTGAAAGCATCAGATCTTTATGTACCTGGCCAACTGCCATGACGAGGCCTTGGGAAATTTTCCCATGGGGTCTATGCCCCTGATAAATAAGTTGTGCATGTGCAGTGCGTCAAAGTTATTGTAAAACTTGTTAAACCCCTTCACGCCCAGCGCTGTACATGTACGGCACAGCGGGACGTGACTTGCCGCCCAGCGCCGTACATGTACGGCACGCTGATCGGGCGGGTGCAGGAGCTGCGCCCGCCCGATCAGCGGTGGGGGTCCGGCAGTGCCCAGGTGCCGGACCCCTGGGGAATGCGCCAGCATCGGTGAAAACACCGATGCCGGCGCATTAACCCTTCATGTGCCGCGGTCAACGCTGACCGCGGCACATGAGGTGTGCGCATATTCAGGATGGCGAGCGGGGGGCCATCGGGTCCCCACGCTGCTGTGACGGGGACCCGATGGCTTGGATGGCAGCCCGATGCCTTCCTTAGGCATCGTGGCTGCCATCCCTGTGAGCCTGTGCGATCCAGCCCCCTGGATCGCACAGGAAGCAGGCTGTAAGTGTATTACTGTGAGTAATACACTTACAGCCAATGCATTACAATACAACAGTATTGTAATGCATTGTAAAGGGGATCAGACCCCCAAAAGTTGAAAAAAAGGTGAAAAAAAAGTTAAAAAATAAAGTTAAAAAATAATAATAATAAAAGTTTCAAGTAAAAAAAAGAAAAACGCCATTTTCCCCCCAATAAAGTAAAAAAAATGTTAAAAAAGAAAAAAAAAGAAAAAGTAGGCATATTAGATATCGCCGCGTCCATATCGACCGGCTCTATAAAAATATCACATAATCCATCCCGCCAGGTGAACACAGTAAAAAATAAAAACAGTGCCAAAACAGCCATTTTTTGGTCACCTTCCCCCACAAAAAGTATAATACTACGCGATCAAAAAGGCGTATTTATCCCAAAATGGTACTAATAAAATTGTCATCTCGTCCCGCAAAAAATGATACTCTACCTAAGACAATCGCCCAAAAAATAAAAAAAAATATGGCTCTTAGAAAATGGCAACACAAAAAAAAAAGATTTTATTCTGTTCAAAAATAAATCTAATGTGTAAAACTTTCCAAAAATAAAAAAGTTAGACATATTGGGTATCGCCGCGTCCGTAACAACCTGCTCTATAAAAATATTACATGAGATGGCCCCCCAGACGAATGCTGTAAAAAATTGTTAAAAAAACTATGCCAAAATAGCCATTTTTTTCCCTCTTGCCTCACAAAAAGTGTAATAGCAGGCGATCAAAAAGGCGTATTTGACCCAAAATGGTACCAATCAAACCGTCAACTTGTCCTGCAAAAATGATACCCTACCTGAGACAATCACCCGAAAACTGAAAAAAATATGGCTCTCTGAAAATGGCAACACAAAATAAAGATTTTATTCTGTTCAAAAATGCATCTAATGTGTAAAACTTTCCAAAAATAAAAAAGTTAGACATATTTGGTATCGCCACGTCCGTAACAACCTGCTCTATAAAAATATTATATGAGATGGCCCCCCAGACGAATGCTGTAAAAAAATTGTTAAAAAAACTATGCCAAAATAGCCATTTTTTCCCTCTTGCCTCACAAAAAGTGTAATAGCAGGCGATCAAAAAGGCGTATTTGACCCAAAATGGTACCAATCAAACCGTCATATTGTCCTGCAAAAATGATACCCTAGCTGAGACAATCGCCCGAAAACTGAAAAAAATATGGCTCTCTGAAAATGGCAACACAAAATAAAGATTTTATTCTGTTTAAAAATGCATCTAATGTGTAAAATTTTCCAAAAATAAAAAAGTTAGACATATTTGGTATCGCCACGTCCGTAACAACCTGGTCTATAAAAATATTACATGAGATGGCCCCCCAGACGAATGCTGTAAAAAAATTGTTAAAAAAACTATGCCAAAATAGCCATTTTTTTCCCTCTTGCCTCACAAAAAGTGTAATAGCAGGCGATCAAAAAGGCGTATTTGACCCAAAATGGTACCAATCATACCTGAGACAATCGCCCGAAAACTGAAAAAAATATGGCTCTCTGAAAATGGCAACACAAAATAAAGATTTTATTCTGTTCAAAAATGCATCTAATGTGTAAAGCTTTCTAAAAATAAAAATGTTAGACATATTGGGTACCGCCGCGTCCATAACAACCTGCTCTATAAAAATATCACATGATTTGCCCTCTCTGGTGAATGCTGTAAAAAAATTTTTTTTAAAAAACTATGCCAAAACAGCTATTTTTTTTCACCTTGACTCACAAAAAGTGTAATACCAAGCGATCAAAAAGTCTTATGTACCCCAAAATGGTACCAATGAAAACATCAGCTCATCCCGCAAAAAACGAGCCCCCACATAAGACAATAACTCAAAAAAATAAAAATCAGTGGCTCCCGCAAACCAATCCATCAAAATCTGTGTTGTAAAATCCATATGGCGCTCCTTCTGTTTTGAGTCCTGCCATGTGCCCCCACATCAGTTTACCACAACATATGGGGTGTTTCCGTATTCAGGAGAAAATGGGTAACAAATTATGGGGTGCTTTTCTCCTGTTACCCCTTATGAAAATACAAAAAATTTGGGGCTAAAGCAACATTTTATTGGAAGAAATTAAATTTTTCATTTTCACAGCCAAGTGTTTCCAAATTCCATAAAACACTTAGGGGATCAAAGTGGCCAGTACCCCCCTTAATATATTTGTTGAAGGGTGTACTTTCCAAAATGGGGTCACTTTTTGAGGGTTTCCACTCTAGGGGTACGTCAGGGTCTCTCAATTACAAAATGGTGCCTAAAAACTATTCTAGCAAAATCTGCCTCCAAAATCCATATGGCGCTCCTTTCCTTCTGACCACTGCCACAAACCCATAGAGACGTTTACCACCACATATGGGGTATTTCTGTAAACTGCAGTATCAGAGCAATGTATATTGAGGTTTAGTTTGCTGTTAACCCTTACTGTGTTGCAAGAAAAAAATTATTAACATGAATAATCTACCAAAAAAGTGAAATTTTTAAATTTCACCTCCATTTTCCTTTAATTCTTGTGGAACACCTCAAGGGTTAACAAAGTTTGTAACAGCAGTTTTTTATAATTTGAGGGGTGTAGTTTCTAAAATGAGGTCATTTATGGGGGGTTTCATTATGTAAGCCCCTCAAAATCACTTTATATCTGAATTGGTGCTTAAAAAAATGGTTTTGGAAAATTTGGTGAAAATTTGAAAAATGGCTTCTAAACTTCTAAGCCCTCTAACGTCCTAAAAAAGTAAAATGACATTTATAAAATGATGCCAACATAAAGTAGACATATGGGGAATGTAAAATAATAACTATTTTTGGAGGTATTACTATGTATTTTGAAAGTAGAGAAATTGAAATTTGGAAATTTGGAAATTTTTCCAAATTTTTGGTAAATTTGGTATTTTTTAAAAAATAAAAATGAAATATTTTGCCAAAAATTTACTACTGTCGTGAAGCACAATATGTGACGAGAAAACAATCTCAGAATGGCCTGGATAAGTAAAAGCGTTCCAAAGTTATTACCACATAAAGTGACACATGTCAGATTTGCAAAAAATGGCCTGGGCATGAAGGTGAAAACAGGCCCGGGGCTGAAGGGGTTAAAAAAAAAAGAGAATGGCTAAAAAAGGTTGTAAAATATCCCAGATTTATTACTGCATTGCTGCATTCTTTTAATACAAAATACTGCTGTAAAGTATTATAGGCTAGCTAAAACAGATTATGTTGCAGAAATTTCTGCAACTGAAAATGAGTTCCATTCATCTGAAAGCGGATTACAGAAATGCACATATTTACAAAAAAAATTCAGATGAATGGGCCTGTTTTTTATTCACAGAAATTTTCTGCAACAAAATCTGCTGTGTGAAGGCTTCCTAATAATGAGAAAAATGTAAAACATGTCTAAAAAGAGATCTAATTTATCATGTAGTGTGCTAAACATGGCACAGTCTCTGCCTGCCTAGCTTTATCTTCTCTAATCAGTACCCAGTCTCCCCCAATATTTCTATTTTACCTTGTGTTAACATTTCTGAAAAAGTTACCTTAATTGTTTCAAACAAATATTCATGGCTCTTGCCTTCAAAGATCTTGCATTATACTATATCAAATGTTAATGAATTTCCCCAAAAAACAAAGCTTACACTATCTGAATAGGAAGAATTTGGCAAGCCTTGGTACGTGAAACGACTTATGTAACCAAATCTCTCAAGTAGAAGGAGAAATACTTGGCCTAGTCATTACTAGAATATTGAAGTGTTACAGTGTATAAATTAATAATAATGTGTCACATCAATGAAGTAAGAAATACAGATTTGTGTAGAGAATGTCAATGCTAATGTGTTGTGTAAAACCACAGAGTTATCTTCACTTTCCCGCTGTGTTAATATATGTTTGTTTTCCTCTGTATATGGGAGTTTATAGCTTTTTCTGAAGAATAATGATCTAAATCTACACATAGCAGGTGGCAAAGTTTCACCTGGTGGAAATATATTCCTGCCAGTGGGAGCTGTTACTGTAAAATTACATTCTGCTCTCCTTTCATTTTTTTAATTAAAAGCTGTGATGAATAACTATCCTGTATTGTCACATAGTCTGCCTGTCAGTAGAATGACTCAGCTTCATGACAGACATGATATTATTCTCTTAATTACCATCCACACTTTTTTTTCCCAACATTTTTTTATTTGATATACATTTACTCAGAGAAGAACAAGGCACTATGGCTGGCGATGTGCTGTCTGCAAGAAAGAAACCCGTATGAAGCTTTTGTGTGGAAACTTACTTAATGGGGTTATCCCATGATTAATATAAAAAATGAAAATCAAACATGGTACGTGACAGACTCTTTCTAACAAACCTAGAACTAGCCCTGTACCTCACATGAATCCAGAGATCCCATTCATAGTTCTGCTAGATTTATATCAAGCTGGAAGCTCTAGGGGAGTGTCTTTTCTGCTGCAGCTAAGGAGGCGTGTCTCAGCTCTCCCTATCACAGTTCAGGAGGTGTGTCTCAGCTGTCCCTATCACAGCTCAGGAGGAGTGTCTTTTCTGCTGCAGCTAAGGGGGCGTGTCTCAGCTCTCCCTATTACAGCTCAGGAGGCAGTTGAAGGATGAAACTGAGCATATGCGGCCATCTCAGTGAGCAGGTCAAAGAAATAAGGAAAAAAAAAGCAGTATAGCTATACAGACAGAGGCGGGCTGGGCCGGGGGGCAGGAGGGCAGATGCCCCCCGGGCCGGTGTATGTCAGGGCCGCCATGGCTCCTGAACTCAATTGTATCTGCATCCACTAGATGCAGATACAATTGTGCCAGTAGCAGCCAGCGCAGGCGGAGCAGGGAACCTCTGGTTCCCTGCTCCGCTACTCCTGGTGGCCGGCGCACAGATGTGATGTAGGCGGCGCGATGACGTCATCGCGCCGCCTGCGACGTTCCTCGGGAGCAGACCCGCCGGAAGAGGCCGGGTCTGCATCGTGGGACCGCGCCTGGACAGGTGAGTATTAACTGCCCTCCCCCTATGCTCTCTATATGCACCCCTTAACCTAATACTGCCCCCTGCCTCCCTATTACTGCCCTCCCCCTATGCTCTCTATAAGCAACCCTAACCCTAATACTGGCCCCTGCCCACCTAGTACTGACCACCCTGCCTTACCCTGGCCCTGACCCTAATACTGGCCCCTGACCCCTAATACTGACCCTGCCTGACCCCTAACCCTAGTACTGGCCCCTGACCTCTAATACTGACCTGCATTAACTCATAACCCTAATATAGGCCCCTGACCCCTAATACTGGCCCTGCCTGACCCTTAATCCTAGTACTGGGCCCTGACCTCTAGTACTGGCCGCTGACCACTTATTTTGGCCCCTGACCCCTACCCTAGTACTGACCTCTAACCTTGGACCCCTAACCCTGATACTAGCCCCTTACCCCCTAGTACTGACCCCTAATACTGGCCCTGTCGCACCCCTAAGGCTACTTTTACACTTGCGTCAGCAGGATCCGTTTGTGAGATCCGTCCAGGCTCTCATAAACGGATCCGTCCTGATAATACAACCGTCTGCATCCGTTCTGAACGGATCCGTTTGTATTATCTTTTACATAGCCAAGACGGATCCGTTCTGAACTCCATTGAAAGTCAGTGGGGGACGGATCCGTTTACTATTGTGCATGAGTAAACGGATCCGTTCCCATTGACTTACATTGTAGTCATGACGGATCTGTTTCCATTCCGCTCAGTCAAGCGGACACCAAAACGCTGTCAGAGCGGAATGGAGACGGAACGGAGGCAAACTGATGCATTTTGAACGGATCCTTTTCCATTCAGAATGCATTAAGGAAAAACTGATCAGTTCAGGACCGTTTGTGAGAGCCTGTGACGGATCTCACAAACGGATCCTGCTGACGCAAGTGTGAAAGTAGCCTAACCCTAGTACTGGCCCCTGACCTCTAATACTGGCCCCTGACCCCTACCTTAGTACTGACCTGTAACCCTGGACCCCTAACCCTAATATTGACACCTAATCCTGTCCCTAACCCTAATATTGACTGCTAACCCTAATACTGACCCCTAATACTTTCCCTATCTCTAATACTACGCCATACAGACCCCTAACCCTACTACTGACCCCTAACCCTGAGGCTACATTCACATGACCATATGTGTTTTGAGGTCCACAAATTGCGGATTCACAAAACACGGATACTGGCCGTGTGCATTCCACATTTTGTGGAACACACATGCCCAGCCCTATGATAGAAATGCCTGTTCTTGTCTGCGATTGCGGTCAAGGATAGGACATACATCTTTTTTTTGCGGGGCTTGCGGAACGGAACTTAGGATTTGCGGCCCCTTTGAAGTGAATGGAAATACGGTTGTTTGACCCTAACGCTGCCTCTAACCCCAGTACTGCTCCTAACTGATACTGACCCTAATTCTAATACTGGCCCTAAGGGTGCATTCAGACAACCGTATTCAGACGACCATATTTCTAAGTCTGAATCTGTTCCGCAATTTTGCCGAACGGGTGCAGACCCATTCATTTCAATGGGGCCGCAAAAGATGTGGACACCACACCATGTACTGTCCACATACGTAGTTCCGTTCCCCCCAAAAAATATAGTGCATATGCCCTATTCTTGTCCGCAAGAATAGGCATTTCTATATAGGGCTGGCACTGTGCGTTCCGCAAAATGTGGAACGCACAAGGCCAGTATATGTGTTTTGCGGATCCACAATTTGGGGACTGCAAAATACTTTCGGTCGTCTGAATGTAGCTTTATGCTAATACTACGCCTATCCCTAATACTGACCCCTAACCCCAATACTGACCCCTAACCCCAATACTGGCCCTTAACTCTAACACAGTGACCATAATATATGACTGTCCACATATATCTCTACACACTGCATTTTTTTCACCTGACATATACACACAGAGTACTGATATGTCAGGTAGAAGGTATAATAGATGCAGTGGGTAAACGTATATAGTATATACAGCAGTGTACTGATATGTGAGGTACGAGGTATAATACATGCAGTTTCTACAGGTATATAGTATACAACGCAGTGTACTCATGTGAGATACAAGGTGTAATTTATACATCACACCTCACATATCAGTACACTGTTGTATATATTATATATCTGTACACACTGCATCTAATATACGTCATACTTCACATATGAGTACACTGCTGTATATACTATATATCTGTACACACTGCATTTATTATACCTCATACCTCACATATGAGTACACTGCTGTATATACTATATATCTGTACACACCACATCTATTATACCTCATACCTCACATATCAGTACACTGCTGTATATACTATATATCTGTACACACTGCATCTATTATACCTCATACCTCACTTATCAGTACACTGCTGTATATACTATATATCTGTACACACTGCATCTATTATACCTCATACCTCACATATCAGTACACTGCTGTATATACTATATATCTGTACACACTACATCTATTATACCTCATACCTCACATATCAGTACACTGCTGTATATACTATATATCTGTACACACTATATCTATTATACCTCACATATCAGTACACTGCTGTATATACTATATATCTGTACACACTGCATCTAATATACGTCGTAGTTCACATATCAGTATACTGCTGTATATGCTATATATCTGTATATACTGCATGTATTATAAAAGTATAGATGCAGTGTGTACAGATATATATACAGCAGTGTACTGATATGTGAGGTATGAAGTATAATACATGCAGTGTGTACATATATAGCATATACAGCAGTGTACTGATATGTGAGGTATGATGTATAATAGATGCAGTGTGTACTGATATATAGTATATACAGCAGTGTACTGATATGTGAGGTATGAAGTATAATACATGCAGTGTGTACAGATATATAGTATATACAGCAGTGTACTGATATGTGAGGTATGAGGTATAATACATGCAGTGTGTACAGATATATAGTATATACAGCAGTGTACTAATATGTGAGGTATGAGGTATAATAGATGCAGTGTGTACAGATATATAGTATATACAGCAGAGTACTGATATGTGAGGTAGTAGATATAACAGATGTATTGTGTACAGATATATAGTATATACAGCAGTGTACTAATATGTGAGGTACAAGGTATAATAGATACAGTGTGTACAGATATATAGTATATACAGCCGTATACTGATATGTGAGGTACGAGGTATAATAGATGCAGTGTGTATAGATATATATTATATGCACTGCTGTATATACTCTATATACCCACTGCATCTAGCTTGTCATGTGACCGTTAGCAACTTGTAGCCAGTGACGTCTCACCCACTGCAATCTAGCTTTTACCGAGTATTATAATACAGTGTGTGTACGCTGTATTCAGAGGGCACACTGAAGGGTCACTATAGACCAGGGGTAGGGAACCTCCGGCTCTCCAGCTGTTGTGAAACTACAATTCCCAGCATGCTTCATTCATTTCTATGAGAGTTCTTAGAAGAGCAGAGCGAGTATGCTTGCTGGGAGTTGTAGTTTCACAACAGCTGGAGAGCCGGAGGTTCCCTACCCCTGCTATAGACAAATGGGCACATATACTGCAAGAGGCAAAATACATAAAGGGGGCACACTGAAGGGGCACTATACACAAAGGGGCACATATAAGAGGC
Source organism: Rhinella marina (assembly GCA_900303285.1). Classification (NCBI taxonomy): domain Eukaryota; kingdom Metazoa; phylum Chordata; class Amphibia; order Anura; family Bufonidae; genus Rhinella; species Rhinella marina. The sequence goes on from ONZH01027283.1 coordinate 160,760, forward strand.
ACGTTTTATAAGGGGCACCAAGCATGTGGCACTAGCATTAGGGGAACTGTGTGTGGCACTATAAACAGAGGGCACAGGGCATATGACACTATATACAGAGGGCACAGAGCATGTGGCACTATAAACAGAGGACACAGAGCATGTGGCACTATATACAGAGGGTAAAGGGCATATGGCACTGTATACAGAGGGCACAGAGTATGTGGCACTATATATAGAGGGCACAGGGCATATGACACTATATACAGAGGGCACAGAGTATGTGGCACTATATACAGAGGGCACAGAGCATGTGGCACTATATACAGAGGGCACAGAGTGTGTGGCACTATATACAGAGGGCACAGAGCATGTGGCATTATATACAGAGGGCATATGGCACTGTATACAGAGGGCACAGAGTATGTGGCACTATATATAGAGGGCACAGGGCATATGACACTGTATACAGAGGGCACAGAGTATGTGGAACTATATACAGAGGGCACAGAGTGTGTGGCACTATATGCAGAGGGCACAGAGCATGTGGCACTAATGCTGCTGTTATATTCAGGGCACAGAATGTGGCACTAAGATGAGTTTGTGTCAGTATGCAGGGTGCCAATGTGTTGGTAAAGCGTGAAGCTGAAGACATCTTCTCGGCAAAATCTGCAAAGCTGCATTGTGGATGGGATGAGTCGTCATGGTGGTCTGAACCAGATGGGGAAGAACTCAGTAAGAGACGTCACCTGTAAGTCACTAAATGGAAATTATTATTATGCTACTGACTGTGTATGATGGGAGCTGTAGTCACCTGGATGATCTACAGCTGATGATGGGTGGTAGCATGCTGTTTTGCGCAACAACTCCCAGCATCCCTTTACACTTGTTCAGGCCATACTGGGAGCTGTAGTTTCATATGGCGAGGGCTGACCTGACTACTCAGATGGTATCTGTACTAAACCTTTAAAATCTGGTAATGTATTTATGTATTGAACTTGGTTCTGGTGCTGTATTTATGTAGAGAACTTGGTTCTGGTGATGTATTTATGTATTGAACTTGGTTCTGGTGCTGTATTTATGTAGAGAACTTGGTTCTGGTTCTGTATTTATGTATTGAACTTGGTTCTGGTGCTGTATTTATGTAGAGAACTTGGTTCTGGTGCTGTATTTATGTAGAGAACTTGGTTCTGGTGATGTATTTATGTAAAGAAATTCGTTCTGGTGATGTATTTATGTATTGAACTTGGTTCTGGTGCTGTATTTATGTAGAGAACTTGGTTCCGGTGATGTATTTATGTAGAGAACTTGGTTCCGGTGATGTATTTATGTAGAGAACTTGGTTCTGGTGATGTATTTATGTAGAGAACTTGGTTCTGGTGAAGTATTTATGTAGAGAAATTGGTTCTGGTGCTGTATTTATGTAGAGAACTTGGTTCTGCTGATGTATTTGTGTAGAGAACTTGGTTTTGGTGCTTTATTTATGTATTCAACTAGGTTCTGGTGCTGTATTTGACTTATGGGTTTAGTTATGGTGCTATATTTCTTGTTGATTTTGTTGCTGTATTTGACATATGGGCCTGGTTCTGGTGTTGTATTCATACAGTGAACTTGGTTCTGGTGCTGTGTTTGACTTCTAGGTTTGGTTCTGGTGCTGTATTTATGTAGAGAACTTGGCTCTGGTGCTGTATTCATGTAGAGAACTTGGTTCTGGTGCTGTTTTTGACTTATGGGTTTGGTTCTGGTGCTCTATTCATGCAGTGAACTTGGTTCTGGTGCTGTGTTTGACCTCTAGGTTTGGTTCTGGTGCTGTGTGTATGTAGTGATCTTGCTCTGTATTTGTGTGTTAAACATACATCTGATGCTATACGTCTAATACTATCCATTCACATTTGCGCTTGGGTCACAGATTCTGTTAAAAAGACCGGGCAGAAAAGTTCTGCATGCAAGACTTTTTTGTTCGGTAAAGGAGCAGCATCCTGAGCAGACCCTATTGTACTCAATGGAGTCTCTTCAGCTCAGGGGTTGGTAAATCTGCCGCCTTTTAACCATTTAAAGCCCATTTACCTATACCGGCTTTATGGTAGGCGGAGTTAAACAGGTTAAGGGTGGGCTATACATGGGCCAGTGCTGTGTGCTTGCCACCCAGGCTAAAATTTGCCAGCCAGCCCCTGTATACAGATACATTTTATTTAATAACTCAGTGGCTATACAAAATTTTTAATTACATGTAATTACAAAAGTATTCAGATCCATGTGCTAATTTGAAAACTGTAGAATATTTTTTATGGGACAACCCCTTTAATGTATACAGTCTTTATCATACTAAACAGAGAATGGCAGCAGCACTAGATAAGCCATGACACATAAAATGAACATGAGGTGAATGTGTGAAAAGGTAAAAAAGCATAACTGCTATGTAGTAAGTAATATGGAAGCTCTTAGCGCATATAAATGATCATAAATATGTCGGGCTCATCCACCAACGATCAAGGTGGCTTCCAATCGGATGAGTCCTACACTAACACTGACCTGCATCCTACACAAACCAGCAGGCCCATATCAGGAGAACATCATACCTGGTCAGAAGCTGCACCAGTGTGAACAGGAGTGCTAAATTCCCAGAGGAGGCCAATCCTCCTCTATATATACATAAGGACAAAGAACGGACAGCACCTCCTACAGGTGAGAGTCAGGTGCAAGCTACCTATTGGCTAATTAAATACTAAACAGAGAATGGCAGCATCACTAGATAAGCCATGACACATAAAATGAACATGAGGTGAATGTGTGAAAAGGTAAAAAAGCATAACTGCTATGTAGTAAGTAATATGGAAGCTCTTAGCGCATATAAATGATCATAAATATGTCGGGCTCATCCACCAACGATCAAGGTGGCTTCCAATCGGATGAGTCCTACACTAACACTGACCTGCATCCTACACAAACCAGCAGGCCCATATCAGGAGAACATCATACCTGGTCAGAAGCTGTCTTTATCATATACACTAGCCTACACAGCCTACTCTCTCTGCTTTAAAAACGCAGTAAAGGTCCATTCACACGGATGTGGACCCATTAATTTCAATTGGGCCACAAAAAATGCATTTGTAGTCCTGTTCTGCGGCCACGCAAAAATATACAGCATGTCCTATTCTTGTCCGCAATCAAGAAAACATATATGAACATGTGAATGTAGCCTAAGTAGCAGGACAATTTTAGCTTTTCATTTTTTCTTGTCTTCCAAGACCCTTACCTTTTTTAGTTTTCCATTTGCATAGCCATATGACATCTTATTTTTTGTGGGAAAAAAAATTCTTTGTTGGGTGAAATTGAAAAAAAAAATGCAGTTTTGCCATGTTCTTTTTTTCTTAAGGTGTTCACTGTGTGCTAAAAATGATGACCTTATTCTATGGGTCAGTACGATTACGGAAACACCATATATATATTGAGTTTTTATTTTGTTTTACTACTTTCAAAATAATAATAACCTTTGTGAAAATCAATAGTCTTACACCCATGAACTGTAGTTTTTCGTCAGTTCTATTCAGTTTTTTAGAGAATGCAAAGTGACCAAAATACTTGCTGCTTCCACATTAAATCAATTTGGCAGCTATTTTTATTGCATACTGTGCAATTATAAGCATTTTATAATTTTTTTTAACTTTTATTGACAAATACATCAACTTTATGCAAAGACTCAATATTACTAATGTTTCCCCTTCTTTTCAAAATTTTAGCATTTTGCCCTGGTATACTAGATATCAGTTTCAGTGCCAAATCCTGATTGATGACACATTTTGTTTTCCATTTGCATTTTGAGACTTAGGCCCCATTCACATGACCGTATGTCTTCCGTAGTGTTCCGCAATTTTGCGGACCCATTGACTTTAATGGGGCTACGGACGTGTTTTGCGGCCAAGTATAGGACATGTTTCCTTTTTTTTGTGGGAGAACTTCCATAATATACGGATGCGGAATGCACACGGTGTGCATTCTGCATTTTTTTCTCCTATGGAAAAAATGAATGGGTCCGTATGGTTCCTCATCTTATCCGCAAAAATGCGGTTAAGATACGGAAATGAACATAAGGTCGTGTGAATGGGGCCTAAACCACATGTTCTCAATGGGACTGAAATCTCTGGAGTGTCTTAGCCTTGGACCAAAAAACACTGAAGCAGAGAACTTAGTGAAAACCAAAATTTATGTTAATCTCAAAACTTTTAATAATAAAGAAGACTCTTCACAAAGTTGCAAGTCTCAAAATGTTTGGTCACATATGTATGTAAAGTTTTTATTTTTTTTAGTTTTTAAAATAATTTTGAATTTGACTACACACCTTCCAGATGCCAATGTCCATTCTTACTTCTCTTTTCCAGCGACATTAGTTTAATGAAAATTCTCATGGATCAAAAAGTCTTGTGTCTTGCCACTTGAAAATAAATTACAAATTGCATTATAATTCCTTGGACTGCTGGAATTTCTTCATATTGTATTTATGGGATAGGAACTGCTGCTCATAAGGCTGTGTATTAGAAGCTGGGTTTAAGTTAAATTAAGAATTTTTTTTTCAGGTTGTTTTTGGAAGTTTTAGATATGATGGGGAGAGTCCGATGTGCTTGGGTAGAATATGAGATAACAAGAGGAGACTAAAGAAGGAGGTCTTGTTAGGTATTATTAACATCGGTATGTATTAGGTCTCCTCCAGAATAAAAAAAAAAACTTTTGTATATAAACCAAACCAGACTTTAGTCATCTGTGTTGGGGTTCTTTGACTTGCATGTACTGATGTGAACAGATGTAAGTTTGGCTAACATGAGATTGTTTGTTTTCTTCCTTCTTGAGGAGAGCTAATTTTTATTTTATTCCCATGGAGCATGTCTACATCCCTTTAATGAGAATCAATACCTTTCAGAGCAGCATTAGGTATGTTGAAATGGGTTGTCCAGATGAGACGACTGCTTTCATCTATAGCAGGGAACCTACTTAATAAATATTAGCTAATAGACAGAAATTCGATATTGTTATACTGTATTGTGTTTCTTTATTGTGTTTCTTTTTGTTTAATATAAAATATTACATGTAATTGCAATAACTAACAATAATTAAGCCACTGTGTCTGTGTGTGTATATATATATATATATATATATATATATATATATATAGTACACACCAAAAGTTTGGACACACCTGAGTTTTCTGTATTTTCATGACTATGAAAATTGTATGAAAATTGTAGATTCACACTAAAGGCATCAAAACTATGAATTAACACATGTGGAAATATATACTTAACAAAAAAGTGTGAAACAACTGAACATATGTCTTATATTCAAGGTTCTTCAAAGTAGCCACCTTTTGCTTTGATTACTGCTTTGAAATGGTTTTCACTTCACAGGTGTTCCCTGTCAGGTTTAATAAGTGGGATTTCTTGCCTTATAAATGGGGTTGGGACCATGAGTTGTGTTGGGCAGAAGTCAGGTGGATACACAGCTGATAGTCCTACTGAATAGACTGTTAGAATTTGTATTATGGCAAGAAAAAAGCAGCTAAGTAAAGAAAAATGAGTGGCCATCATTACTTTAAGAAATGAAGGTCAGTCAGTCCGAAACATTGGGAAAACTTTGAAAGTGTCCCCAAGTGCAGTAGCAAAAACCATCAAGTGCTACAAAAAAACTGGCTCACATGAGGACCGCCCCAGGAAAAGAAGACCAAGAGTCACCTCTGCTGAGGAGGATAAGTTCATCCGAGTCACCAGCCTCAGAAATCGCAGGTTAACAGCAGCTCAGATTAGAGACCAGGTCAATGCCACACAGAGTTCTGGCAGCAGACTCATCTCTACAACAACTGTTAAGAGGAGACTGTGTGCAGCAGGACTTCATGGTAAAATAGCTGCTAGGAAACCACTGCTAAGGACAGGCAACAAGCAGAAGAGACTTGTTTGGGCTAAAGAACACAAGGAATGGACATCAGACCAGTGGAAATCTGTGCTTTGGTCTGATGAGTCCAAATTTGAGATCTTTGGTTCCAACCACCTTGTCTTTGTGCGACGCAGAAAAGGTGAACGGATGGACTCTACATGCCTGGTTCCCACCGTGAAGCATAGAGGAGGAGGTGTGATGGTGTGGGGGTGCTTTGCTGGTGACACTGTTGGGGATTTATTCAAAATTGAAGGCATACTGAACCAGCATGGCTACCACAGCATCTTGCAGCGGCATGCTATTCCATCCAGTTTGCGTTTAGTTGGACCATCATTTATTTATCAACAGGACAATGACCCCAACACACCTACAGGCTGTGTAAGGGCTATATGACCAAGAAGGAGAGTCATGGGGTGCTACCCCAGATGACCTGGCCTCCACAGTCACCAGACCTGAACCCAATCGAGATGGTTTAGGGTGAGCTGGACCGCAGAGTGAAGGCAAAAGGGCCAACAAGTGCTAAGCATCTCTGGGAACTCCTTCAAGACTGTTGGAATACCATTTCAGGTGACTACCTCTTGAAGCTCATCAAGAGAATGCCAAGAGTGTGCAAAGCAGTAATCAAAGCAAAAGGTGGCTACTTTGAAGAACCTAGAATATAAGACATATTTTCAGTTGTTTCACACTTTTTTGTTAAGTATATAATTCCACATGTGTTAATTCATAGTTTTGATGCCTTCAGTGTGAATCTACAATTTTCATAGTCATGAAAATGCAGGAAACTCTTTGAATGAGAAGGTGTGTCCAAACTTTTGGTCTTTACTGTATATGATAAATGCATGCATGCATTAAATAGAATGTTAATGTAAATAGAAGTAGTTACAATATAAGCAAAAAAAATGTTTAGATATAAATATTAAAGGGGTTTTCCCATCATAGACAATGGGGGCATATTGCTAGGATATGCCCCCATTGTCTGATAGGTGCGGGTCCATCTTTGAGACCCGCACCTACAACGAGAACGGAGTGGGAAAATGAATGGACACTGCACATGCCCAGCCACCCTCAATTCATTTCAATGGGGCCGCTGAAAATAACCGAGCGCTGGCTTGGCTATTACCGTATGCCCCAAAGAAATGAATCGGAACAGTGGTGCATGTGCACTCCCATTCACTTCTATGGGAGCAGCGGGAAGCAGCGCTTGGTGGTGGACGGACCAGGGAAATCTGGGGTCCTCCAGACACAGCTCTCCCTGCTCTGTTCTCCATGTAGGTGTGGGTCCCAGAGGTGGAACCCACACCTATCAGACAATGGTGGTATATTCTAGCGATATGCCCCCATTGTATGTGATGGGAATACCCCTTTAAGCTCTTCTACCATTTTTAGACTACCTAATGATCCCATATCTACTTATATTTTGATAATCTACCTATACTAGAAAATAAACATTTCTCACAAAGGAAAGAGAAATGTGAATACCTTATCCCTATATCAGCTGTTGGAATATGTTTTATAACCCATGTTTTTATTATACAGTCATGGCCAAAAGTTTTGAGAATGATACAAATATTAATTTTTACAAAGTCTACTGCTTCAGTTTTTATAATGGCAATTTGCATATACTCCAGAATGTTATAAAGAGTGATCAGCTTAACAGCAATTACTTGCAAAGTCAATATTTGCCTAGAAAATGAACTTTATCCCCCAAAACACATTTCAACATCATTGCAGCGCTGCCTTAAAAGGACCAGCTAACATCGTTTCAGTGATTGCTTCATTAACACAGGTGTGGGTGTTGATGAGGACAGGGCTGGAGATCAATCTGTCATGATTAAGTAAGAATGACACCACTGGACACTTTAAAAGGAGGCTGGTGCTTGGCATCATTGTTTCTCTTCTGTTAACCATGGTTATCTCTAAAGAAACACGTGCAGTCATCATTGCACTGCACAAAAATGGCCTAACAGGGAAAAGTATCGCAGCTAGAAAGATTGCACCTCAGTCAACAATCTATCGCATCATCAAGAACTTCAAGGAGAGAGGTTCCATTGTTGCCAAAAAGGCTCCAGGGTGCCCAATAAAGACCAGCAAGCACCAGGGACAGACTGATATTCTGCAAATGGTACAGGGAGTGGACTGCTGAGGACTGGGGTAAAGTCATTTTCTCTGATGAATCCCCTTTTCGATTGTTTGGGATATCTGGAAAACAGCTTATTCGGAGAAGACGAGGTGAGCGCTACCACCAGTCTTGTCTCATGCCAACTGTAAAGCATCCTGAAACCATTCATGTGTGGGGTTGCTTCTCAGCCAAGGGAATCTTCATTTTTTCAATCTCCGTCAGCTGCAGAGTGGGAGGGGGCGTGACTTAACTGGGTTGGGGGCATGGCTTTGCGGGACTTGGGGCTGAGGCTTTTAAGTCCTTCTTTTGAGGATGGTCTGAATTACAGGTCGATGCCATGGTAATTTATGAGGAAACACAGTGGGTAGCAGTGGAAGAAAACATCTTTTGTTGCTACTGAACGGTAAATATGTGAAATTTACATTATTGATGATGAATTAGTCTAAAACATAAGTTATATTTATGGTAACCGGAATACCCCTTTAACAGTGTCATCCACAGCGCTCTGCCCCTTTAAAGCTAGAGCAGTGACGAGAAATGGCAGGGTTGTTATGGAAACCTGGTGTGAAACTCTGTGTGGAGAGATGTCCTGCGAGCTTCTATTGGCTGATAAGGGTCATGTGACCAGGCTTCTATTGGCTAATGCATTTTTTGGGAATATCTTAGGAATGGTACATTCTGGAGAGCTGAGACCCGGTCTAAAACCTTCCCGGACACCTGATGTACCTGTGTGCCAAATTTTGTGATTGTAGCTGTGACGGTGCAGATTCCTTTAGTGGACATACACACATACATACACACATATACACAGCTTTATATATTAGTAGAGATGAGCGAGCACTAAAATGCTCGGGTGCTCGTTATTCGAGTCGAACTTTTCCCGATGCTCGGGTGCTCGTTTCGAATAACGAACCCCATTGAAGTCAATGGGAGACTCGAGCATTTTTTGCAGGGGACCAAGGCTCTGCCTAGGGAAGGCTGGGTGAAAACCTGGAAACCTCAGAAAATGATGGAAACACCACGGAAATGGACAGGAAAAAGCAGGGGCAGCATGCATGGATGCCTCTGAGGCTGCCTAATCCCACCATTACCCCAAATTCTCAGGCAACAGCCTGGTGGTTACCCTCATGGCAATTGTGCTCACCCAGACAAAGAAAGGCGAGGCACATGCCCATCACATGTTAGGGAAGCACCCAACTAGGTCCAACGAAGGTCCATCACCGCCAATTTTCAGGGACATGGTAATGGTGACCCACTTAAAAATGCTGCCTGACAACCTGGCGGTGAACCCCTGATTGTCTGTCTTTCAATAAGATTGCAGTGTAAAGCATGGTGGTGAGCCTCAGTAATAATATTGCAGTGTAATGCATGGTGGTGAGCCTCAGTATGACTTTTTAGATGGAGATTGCATGTGGTCACGTACTCCCTGGAACCCCATAGTCACCCCTTCTCTGATGTGCTACCCCAGAACATTCTCTGCCCCAATTCGCAAGACCTTTTGCAGTCTCCGTGTGCTGACAGTGGGGATTTACCAGTGTTGTCTGAGGACGTGGTGGACAATGGCGAGACACAGGTGTCGGGGGGTGAGGTAGTTGTATGGGAAGCAAGTTACAGTGGGGACTCCTTGGGGGGACTTTCTCATGATGGGACAGATTCAATTGTTTTTAGAAAGGCTGATGGGCTTCCGTCAGCACTGTGTGTATAGAACCCCATGGCCTTTCATAAAAATAGTCTGGCGATGACCCCAAGGCAATTTTCAGGGACATGGTAATGGTGACCCACTTAAAAATGCTGCCTGACAACCTGGCGGTGAACCCCTGATTTTCTGTCTTTCAATAAGATTGCAGTGTAAAGCATGGTGGTGAGCCTCAGTATGACTTTTTGGATGGAGATTGCATGTGGTCACGTACTCCCTGGAACCCCATAGTCACCCCTTCTCTGATGTGCTACCCCAGAACATTCTCTGCCCCAATTCGCAAGACCTTTTGCAGTCTCCGTGTGCTGACAGTGGGGATTTACCAGTGTTGTCTGAGGACGTGGTGGACAATGGCGAGACACAGGTGTCGGGGGGTGAGGTAGTTGTATGGAGCAAGTTACA